>CAUYQU010026168.1:0-28086 GCA_963574635.1 Cheracebus regulus
AGAATGATTAATAATCCTTTGGGTATATACCCAGTAATGGGATTGCTGGGTCAAATGGAATTTCTATTTCTAGATCCTTGAGGAATCGCCACACTGTCTTCCACAATGATTGAACTAATTTACACTCCCACCAACAGTGTAAAAGTGTTCCTGTTTCTCCACATCCTCTCCAGCATCTGTTGTCTCCAGATTTTTTAATGATCACCATTCTAACTGGTGTGACATGGTATCTAAATGTGGTTTTGATGTGCTTTTCTCTAATGACCAGTGATGATGAGCATTTTTTCATATGTTTGTTGGTCTCATATATGTCTTCATTTGAAAAGTGTCTGTTCATATCCTTTGCCCACTTTTGAATGGGTTTGATTTTTTTCTTGTAAATCTGCTTTAGTTCTTTGTAGATTATTAGCCCTATGTCAGATGGGTAGATTGCAGAATTTTTTCCCATTTTGTTGGTTGCCGATTCACTCTAATGATTGTTTCTTTTGCTGTGCAGAAGCTCTGGAGTTTAATTAGATCCCATTTGTCTATTTTGGCTTTTGATGCCATTGCTTTTGCTGTTTTAGTCATGAAGTCCTTGCCTATGCTTATGTACTGAATGGTATTGCCTAGGTTTTCTTCTAGGGTTTTTTTGGTGTTAGGTCTTATGTTTTAATCTTTATTCCATCTGGAGTTAATTTTAGTGTAAAGCGTAAGGAAGGGGTCCAGTTTGAGCCTTTTGCGCATGGCTAGCAAGTTTTCCCAGCTCCATTTATTAAACAGGAAATTCTTTCCCCATTGCTTGTTTTTGTCAGGTATGTCAAAGATCAGATGGGTGTAGATGTGTGATGTTGCCTCCCAGGCCTCTGTTCTGTTGCACTGGTCTAGATCTCTGTTTTGATACCAGTACCATGCTGTTTTGATTACGGTAGCCTTGTAGTATAGTTTGAAGTCAGGTAGTGTGATGCCTCCAGCTTTGTTCTTTTTGCTTAGGATTGTCTTGACTATGCAGGCTCTCTTTTGGTTCCATATGAAGTTTAAAGTGGTTTTCTCCAGTTTTGTAAAGAAGGTCAGTGGTAGCTTGATGGGGATAACGTTGAATCTGTAAATTACTTTGGGCAGTATAGCCATTTTCACGATACTGATTCTTCTTAACCATAAGCATGGAATGTTTCTCCATCTGTTTGTGTCCTCTCTTATTTCCTTGAGCAGTGGTTTGTAGTTCTCCTTGAAGAGGTCCTTTACATCTTTTGTTAGTTGTATTCCTAGGTATTTTATTCTCTTTGCAGCAATTGTGAATGGCAGTTCGTTCTTGATTTGGCTCTCTTGAAGTCTGTTATTGGTGTATAGGAATGCTTGTGATTTCTGCACATTGATGTTGTATCCTGAGACTTTGCTGAATTTGCCTATCAGCCTAAAGAGATTTGGGGCTGAGACGATGGAGTCTTCTGAATATACAATGATGTCATCTGCAAATAGAGATGATTTGACTTCCTCTTTAATTGAATATCTTTTATTTCTTTTTCTTGCCTGATTGCTCTGGCTAGAACTTCTATACTATATTGAATAGGAGTCGTGAGAGAGGGAATCCTTGTCTAGTGCCAGTTTTCAAAGGGAATGCTTCAAGTTTTTGCCCGTGCAGTATGATATTGGCTGTGGGTTTATGGTAAACAGCCTTTATTATTTTGAGATACATTCCATTGATACCTAGTTTATTGAGGGTTTTTAGCATAAAGGGCTGTTGAATTTTGTCAAAGGCCTTCTCTGCATCTATTGAGATAATCATGTGATTTTTGTCTTTGGTTCTGTTTATGTGATGGATTATGTTTATAGATTTGCATATGTTAAACCAGCCTTGCATCTGTGGGATGAAGCCTACTTGATCGTGATGGATAAGCTTTTTGATGTGCTGTTGCATTTGGTTTGCCAATATTTTATTGAAGATTTTTGCATCAATGTTCATCATGGATACTGGCCTGAAGTTTTCTTTTTTGGTTGTGTCTCTGTCAGGTTTTGGTATCAGGATCATGTTGGTCTCATAAAATGAGTTAAGGAGGATTCCCTCTTTTTGTATTATTTGGAATAGTTTCAGAAGGAGTGGTACCAGCTCCTCTTTGTATGTCTGGTAGAATTCAGTTGTGAACCCATCTGGACCTGGACTTTTTTTGGTTGGTAGGCTATTAATCGCTGCTTCAACTTCAGACCTTGTTATTGGTCTATTCAGGGTTTCAGCTTCTTCCTGGTTTGGTCTTGGGAAGGTGCAAGTGTTCAGGAGTTTATCCATTTCTTCCATATTTACTGGTTTATGTGCATAGGATTGTTTGTAGTAATCTCTGATGGCAGTTTGTATTCTGTGGAATCAGTGGTGATATCCCCTTTATCATTTTTTATTGCATCTATTCAATTCTTCTCTCTTTTCTTTTTTATTAATCTGGCTAGCAATCTATTTTGTTGATCTTTTCAAAAAAACCAGCTGCTGGATTTGTTGGTTCTTTGAAGTGTTTTTTTGTGTCTCCTATCTCCTTCAGTTCTGCTCTGATCTTAATTATTTCTTGTCTCCTGCTAGCTTTTGAGTTTTTTTGATTTTTGTTCCTCTAGCTCTTTCAGTTTTGATGATAGGGTGTCAATTTTAGATCTTCCCTCGCTTCTCATGTGAGCATGTATTGCTATAAATTTCCCTCTAGACACTGCTTTAAATGTGTCCCAGAGATTCTGGTACATTGTGTCTTCGTTCTCATTGGTTTCGAAGAATATCTTTATTTCTACCTCCATTTCATTGTTTATCCGGTTGTCATTGAGGAGCAAGTTGTTCAGTTTCCATGTAGTTGTGTGGTTGTGCATGAGTTTCTTAATCCTGAGTTCTAATTTGATTGCACTGTGGTCTGAAAGACTGTTTGTTATGATTTCTGTTCTTTTGCATTTGCTGAGGAGTGATTTACTTCCAATTATGTGATCAATTTTAGAGTAAATGTGACATGGCACTGAGAAGAATGTATGTTTTGTGGATTTGGGGTGGAGATTTCTGTAGATGTCTATTAGGTCCATTTGGTCCAGATCTGTGTTCAAGTCCTGGATATCCAGGACTTGATTTTCTGTCTTGTTGATCTGTCTAATATTGACAGTGGAGTTTTAAAGTCTCCCACTGTTATTGTGCGGGAGTCTTGGTGTCTTTGGAGGTTGTTATGAGCTTGCTTTATGTATCTGGGTCCATATATATTTAGGATAGTTAGCTCTTCTTATTGCTTTGATCCTTTTGCCATTATATAATGCCTTTCTTTGTCTTTTTTGATCTTTGTTGATTTAAAGTCTATTTTATCAGAGACTAGGATTGCATCTCTTGCTTTATTTTGGTCTACATTTGCTTGGTAAATCTTCTTCCATCCCTTTATTTTAAGTCTATGTGTGTCTTTGCATGTGAGATGGGTCTCCTGAATACAGCACACTGATGGGTCTTGACTTTTTGTCCAGTTTGCCAGTCTGTGTCTTTTGAATGGGGCATTTAGGCCATTTACATTTAATGTTAATATTGTTCTATGTGAATTTGATCCTGCCATTTTGTTACTGGCTGGTTTTTTTGCCAATTAGTTGACACAGTTTCTTCATTATGTCATTGATCTTTACCATTTGGTACATTTTTGGAGTGGCTGGTACTGGTTGTTCCTTTCCATGTTTAGTGCTTCCTTCAGGAGCTCTTGTAAGGCAGGTCTGGTGGCGACGGAGTCTCTTAGCATTTCCTTGTCCATAAAGGATTTTATTTCTCCTTCATTTAGGAAGTTTAGTTTGGCTGGATATGAAATTCTGGGTTGAAAGTTCTTTTTTTTTTTAAGGATGTTGAATATTGGTCTCCACTCTCCTGGCCTGTAGGGTTTCTGTCGAGAGATCTGGTGTGAGTCTGATGGGCTTCCCTTTGTGAGTAACCCGAGCTTTCTCACTGGCTACCCTTAGCATTTTTTTCCTTCATTTCAACCCTGGTGAATCTGATGATTATGTGCCTTGGTGTTGCTCTTCTTGAGGAATATCTTTGTGGTGTTCTCTGTATTTCCTGGATTTGTATGTTGGTCTGCCTTGCTATGTGGGGGAAGTTCTCCTGGATAATATCCTGAAGAATGTTTTCCAGCTTGGATTCATTTTCCCCCATCACATTCAGGTACACCGATCATGTGTAAATTAGGTCTTTTTACATAATCCCATATTTCTTGGAGGCTTCGTTCATTTCTTTTCAGTCTTTTTTCTCTAATTTTGCCTTCTTGTTTTATTTCATTGAATTGATCTTCAATCTCTGATACACTTTCTTCTGCTTAATTGACTCAGTTATTGAGACTTGTGTATGCTTTATGAAGTTCTCGTGCTGTGTTTTTCAGCTCCATCAAGTCATTTTTATTTTTCTCTAAGCTGGTTATTCTCATTAGCATTTTGCCTAACCTTTTTTTTCAAGGTTTTTAGTTTCTTTGCATTGGGTTAGATTATGTTCCTTTAGCTCAGAGAAATTTGTTATTACCCACCTTCTGAAGCCTGCTTCTGTCAATTTGTCAAACTCATTCTCCATAGTGTTTTGTTCCCTTGCTGGTGAGGAGCTGTGATCCCTTGGAGGAGGAGAGGCATTCTGGTCTTTGATGATTTCATCCTTTTTGTGCTGGTTTCTTTCCATCTTCATGGATTTATGTACCTTTGATCTTTGAAGTTGGTGATTTCAGATGGGATCTCTGAGTTCACATCCTTTCTGTTGATGTTGAAGCTATTTCTTGTTGTTTTTTACTTTTCTTTCTAACAGGCCCCTCTGCTGTAGGACTGCTGGAGGCCTATCCCAGACCTGTTTTGCCTGGGAATCACCCATGGGGGCTGTGGTGCAGCAAAGATTGCTCCCTGATCTTTCCTCTGGTAGCTTTATTCCAGAAGGATTCCCACTAGATATCAGCCAGAGCTCTCCTGTATGAGCCGTTTTTTGTTTGTTTGTTTCTGGTTTTTCAGGGATCAGGGAGGTGCTTGAGGAGGCCATCTGTACCTTGTCTGCCTGCTGAGGCGCTGCTGGGCTGCCTTTGACTCAGCATGGCTGCTGTGTAGGCTTCCTCTGGCTTTTGTTTACACAGATGATATTAGAACCACGTTCACAGTGGCAGACACCCATCCCCCCACCGAGCTCAATCACCCTGGGTCCGGCTTGAACTGATGTGCTGGCTGCGAAACTCTCAAGTGAGAAGGCTTCAGTTGGTCTTTGTGGGGTTGGGACCTGCCAAGCCATATCACCTGTCTCCCTGCTTTCAGCTCTCTCTCTTTCTGGGGGGCAGGTAGATCCGTCCCACAGTACTCTTGGCACTAGTCAAAACTTTCACTCAGATCTGTGCCGAAATCTCGTGGCGCTGGGCTGGCCAGAGCCATTGCTCAGATCTGTGTTGGTAAGTTGTGGTGCTCTTAAGCCCGGTGTGTTCTCCTGGACTGTGGGTTGCAGAGGCCATGGGAGAAGAGCAGTATCTGAACTGGAGTGCTGAGGGGATAAAGTCTCTGATCCTTAGGCCATTTGCACTTCACAGGTGAGGCAGTGTCCTGCTCTGCCTTGGTTCGCCCTCCTTGGGCTATACCCACTGTCCAGCCAGTCCCATTGAAATGAACCTGGTACCTCGGTTGGAAATGCAGAGATCACTCACCCTCTATGTCTTTCTCACTGGGAACTGTGCTCTGCCATGTTGGCGGAAGTCCCATACTTACTTATTTTTTAAGATGGAGTTTTGCTCTTGTTGCCCACGCTGGAATGCAAATGGTGCAATTTTGGCTCACTGCAACCTCTGCCTCCTGGGTTCAAGTGATTATCCTGTCTCAGCCTCCCAAGTAGCTGGAATTAGAGAGGCACATGCTATTACACTTGGCTGGTTTTTGTGTTTTTTTGTAGAGACAGGGTTTCGTCATCTTGCCCAGGCTGATCTTGAACTCCTAAGCTCAAGTGATCTCCCTCTCTTTGCCTCCTGAAGTGCTGGGATTACAAGCATGAGCCACTGCACATGGACCTGGTGAAAACATTTAAAATCCTCTTTTTAAGCTATTTTGAAATATCCATTATTAACTGTAGTTCCCTTGCTGTGCAGTAGAACACCAAAACATATTCTTCCTATGTAACTGTAACTTTGTACGCATTTGCCCAACATCATCCTTTTCACTTTCCACTTCCTCCCACCCTCAGCCTCTGGTAACCACTATTGTACTCTCTACTTCTGTAAGTTCAACTTTTTTAGATTTGAAATGTAAGTGAGATAATATGGCGTTTGTCTCCCTGGGCCTGGGTTATTTCACTTAATATAATGTCCTGTAGGGTCACAGATGTTTCACAAATGACAGAATTTTGTTTCTTTTTTTTAAGGCTGAGTAGTATTCCATTGTTTATATTTACTACACTTTAAAAAGTCAATTTATTCATTGATAGACACTTAGGCTGTTTCCATATCTTGACATCAATATGTCAGAGAGATGACTGCACTGTCATGTACACTGCAGGTGAATAATTTTTTGAGGAACCTCCATATTGTTTTCCAAAATGATTGTACAAATTTTCAGTATCACTAAGAGTGTATAAGGATTCCCCTTTCTCCACATTCTCACCAACACTTGGTATTGTTCATCTTTTTGATAACAGGCATTCTAACAGTTGTGAGGTGATAACCTCATTGTGGTTTTAATTTGCATTTCTCTGATGATCTGAAATGTTCAGTCTTAAAAAAATGTATCTGTTGAACATTTGTATGTCTTCTTTTGAGAAATGTCTATTCAAGTCCTTTACTCATTTAAAATTTTTCATTTTACTTCTATTTAGAGATGGGATCTTCCTATGTTGCCCAGGATGGAGTGCAATGGCCATTCACAGGACTGATCATAGCACACTACAGCCTTGAACTTCTAGGCTCAAGTGATCCTCTTGCCTCAATCTCCTGAGTAGCTGGAACTACAGATGGGCACCACTGTGTCCAGCCTGCCCATTTTTTAAGAGAGTTATTTTTTTTTCTTGTTACTGAGTAGTTTGAGTTCCTTGTACCTTTTGAATATTAGTGTCTGATTCAGTGTATGGTTCGCAAATATTTTCTCCCTATGTGTAGGTCATCTCTTCACTCTTGTTCTCATTGTTGTGCAGAAATTTTCTAGTTTGATGCAATCTCATTTGTCTATTTTTGATTTTGTTGCCTGTGTTTTTAAGATAGTATCCAAGAAATCTCTGCCTAGATCAGTGTCATGGAACTCTTTCCCTGTTTTGTTCTGGTAGTTTCACAGTTTCAGGTCTTATGTTTAAGTATTTAATCCATTTTGAGTATTTAATCCATTCTTTAAGTATTTAATCTTGTGTTTAAGTATTTAATCCATTCTTTTATAAGAGATGAGATATGAGTCCATTTTCATTTTTCTGTATGTGGATATGCAATTTTCCTAACACTATTTATTGGCAAGACTGTCTTTTACTCATTATATATTCTTTACATCTTTGTCAAAAGTTAATTGGCTGTTGGTGTGTGGGTTTATGTCGTCTCTCTATCCTATTCCATTGGTTGTTGTGTCTGTTTTTATGACTGTACCATGCTGTTTTGATTGCTATAGCTTTGTGATATCTTTTGAAATCTAGTAGTGTGGTACCTCCAGTTTCATTCTTTTTGGTTGAGATTGCTTTGGCTCTTCAGGGTCTTCTGTGATTCTTTATGAATTTTAGGATTTCTTCTCTATTCCTGTTGAAAATGACATTGAAATTTTGATACAGATTGCACTGAATCAGTAGATCACTTTGATTAATATGGACATTTTAACAATATTAATTTATTGCAATCCATGAACATGGGATATCTTTTCATTTATTTGTGTTATCTTCAGTTTCTTTCATCAGTATTTAATAGTTTTCAGATCTTTCATTTCCTTGGTTGAATTTACTCCTTTTTTTTTTTTTTTTTAAATACTATTGTAAATGGAATTGTTTTCAGACAGTTTGTTGTTGGTATATAGAAACATGACTGATTTTTCTTTAGTTGATTTTGTATCTTGCAACTTTACTGAATTTATCAGTTCCAGCAGTGTTTTTGTGTGTGGCGTCTTTAGGATATTCAATATATAACAGCATGTTCTTCACAAGCAGAGACCATCTCATGTCATCCTTTCCTATTTGTATGCCTTTTATTTATTTCTCTTGGCTAATTGCTGTGGCTAGGATTTCCAGTACTCTGTTGAACAGAAGTTGTGAGAGTGGGCCTCCTTGTCTTGTCCTTGATTCTAGAGGAAAAGCCTTCAACTTTTCGCTGTTGAATAAAATGTTTCCTGTGGGCTAATCATATATGGCCTTTATTGTGTTGAGGAGCCTTCCTTCCTGATTTCTCTCATTTTTTATTCTTTTTAACTTTTATTTTTTAAGTTTAGGAGTACATGGGCATGTTTGTTACATAGGTAAACTTGTGTTATGGGGATTTGTTGTACAGATCACTTCAATACCCAGGTATTAAGCCTCATACCCATTAGTTATTTTTCCTTATCTTCTCCCTCCTCCCACCCTCCACCCTTCAGTAGGACCCAGTGTCTAATAATTGTAGGTGTGCAGCCTTATTTCTGGGTTCTCTATTCTGTTCCATTGGTCTGTGTGTCTGTTTTTGAACCATGCTGTTTTGGTTACTGTAGCCTTGTAGTATAGTTTGAAATCAGGTAGCATGATGCCTCCAGCTTTGTTCTTTTTGCTTAGGATTGCCTTGGCTATTTGGGCTCTTTTTTGGTTCCATATGAATTTTAAAATTGCCTTTTCTAGTTCTGTAATGAATGTCACTGGTAGTTTAATAAGAATAGCATTGAATCTATAAATTACTTTGGGCAGTATGGCCATTTTAATGACCAATGGAATGTTTTCCTATTTGTTTGTGTCATCTCTGATTTCTTTGAGCAGTGTTTTGTAGCTCTCCTTGTAGAGATCTTTCACCTCCCTGGTTAGCTGTATTTCTAGGTATTTTATTCTTTTTGTGGCAGTTCTGAATGGGATTGTATTCCTGATTTAGCTCTTGGCCTGTTGCTGGTGTATAGGAATGCTACACACTAACAACTTCCCTTTTGTACATTGATTTTGTATCCTGAGACTTTGCTGAAATAGTTTATTGGCTTATGGAGCTTTTGCACTGAGACTGTGGGGAGTTTTCTAGATATAGGATCTTGTCATCTGCAAACAGGGATAATTTGACTTCCTTTCTTCCTATTTGGATGCCCTTTCTTTTTTTTTTTTTTTTGCCTGATTGCTCTGGACAGGACTTCCAATACTACATTGAATAGGAGTGGTAAGAGAGGGCATCCTTGTCTCATGCTGGTTTTTAAGGGGAATGCTTCCAGCTTTTGCCAATTCAGTATGATGTTGGTGGTCAGTTTGTCCTAGATGGCTCTTATTATTTTGAGGTATGTTCCTTCATTATGTATTTATTCAGAGTTTTTAACATGAAAGGATGTTGAATTTTATTGAAAGCGTTTTTTTTTTTACATCTATTGAGGTAATCGTGGTTTTTGTCTTTATTTCTGTTTATGCAATAAATCACATTTATTGATTTGTTTGTGTTGAACCAACCTTGCATTCCAGAGGTAAAGCATACTCAGTTGTTGTAGATAAGCTTTTTGATATGCTGCTGAGTTTTGTTTGCCACTATTTTGTTGAAGATTTTTGCATCAATCTTAATCAAGGATATTGGCTTGAAGTTTTTTTTTGTTTGTTATGTCTTTGCCAGGTTTTGATATCAGGTTGATGGCGGCCTCATAGAATGAGTTAAGGAGGAGTCCTCTTGCTCAATTTTTCAGATCATTTCAGTAGAAATGGTACTAGCTCTGCTTCATACATGTGGTAGAATTCAGCTGTGAATCCATCTGGTCCTGAGTTTTTTTCTAGTTGATAGGCTGTTTATTACTGATTCAGTTTTAGAGGTTGTTATTGGTGTGTTCAGAGATTCAGTTTTTTTTCTGGCTCAGTCTTGGGAGGATTATGTGTTCAGGAGTTTATCCATTTCTTCTAGATTTTTCTAGTTTGTATGCATGGAGGTATTCATAATATTCTCTAATGGTTTTTTGTATTTCTGTGGAGTTGGTGGTAATTTTACTCTGTTGTTTCTAATTGTTGTTATTTGAGTCTTCTGTCTTTGCTTCTTTATTAGTCTAGTAGTGGTCTTTTTATTTTTTTCAAAAAACAAAACAACAACAACAAAAAACTCCTGGACTTGTTGCTCTTTTGAACTTTTTTATGTCTCAGTGTTCTTCACTTCAGCTCTGATTTTGGTTATTTCTTGTCTAGCAGTTTTGGGGTTGGTTTTCTCTTTGTTCTCTAGTTCTTTTTGTTGTGATGTTAGGTGGTTAAATTGAGATCTTTCTAACTTTTTGATGTGGGCATTTAGTGCTATACATTTCCTTCTTAACACTGCCTTAACTGTGCCAAAGATTCTAGTATGTTGTATCTTTGTTCTCATTGGTTTCAAAGAACTTCTTGATTTCTGACTTGATTTTAGTATTTATGCATAAGTAATTCATGAGCAGGTAATTAAATTTTCATGTAATTTTATGTTTTTGGGTGAATTTTTAAATCTTGATTTCTAATTTGATTAAAAATTAGAAAACTATGGTATAAGAGATTGGTTGTTATGATTTCAGTTCTCTTGAATTTGCTGAGGAGTGTTTTATGGGCAGTTATGTAATTGATTGTAAAGTATGTGCCATATGGCAAGGAGAAGAATATATATTCTGTTGTTTTTGGATGGAGAGTTGTATAGATGTCTATTAGGTCCATTTGATCCAGTACCAAGTTCAGGTCCTGAATATTTTTGTCAATTTTCTGCCTCAATGATCTGACTATTACCATTCATGGGGTGTTAAAGTCTCCCAGTATGATTGTGTGGAGCCTACGTCTCTTTGAAGGTCTCTAAGAACTTGCTTTATGAATCTGGGTGCTCCTGTGCTGGGTGCATATATATTTAGGATAGTTAGGTCCTCTTCTTGAATCGAATCCCTTTTCATTGTGCAATAGCCTTGTCTTTTTTGATTTTTGTTAGTGTCTGTTTTGTCTGAAATTCAGATTAAAACCCCTGCTTTTTTCTGTTTTCCATTTCCTTGGTACATTTTTCTGCATCCCTTTATTTTGAGCCTATGGGTGTCATTGCCTATAAGTTTGTTGAAGACAGCATAACAATTGGTGTTTGTTCTTTATCCACTCTGTGCCTTTTAAATAGAACATTTAGCCCATTTAAATTCAAGGTTAATGTTGATATGTATGGATTTGATCCTGTCATGTTGTTAGCTGGTTTTTATGCAGACCTGTTTATGTGGTTGCTTTATAGTGTCACTGGTGTGTGTACTTAAGTGTGTTTTTGTAGTGGTTGGTGATGTTCTCTCCTTTTCATATTTAGTGCTTTCTTCAGGAGTTCTTGTAAGGCAGGTCTGGTGGTAATGATTCCCTGCTTGTGTGAAAAGAATCTTATTTCTCTTTCGCTTATAAAACTTAATTTGGCCAGATAGAAAATTCTGGGTTAGAATTTTTTTTTTTATAAAGGTTGAATATTGGCCTCGAATTTCTTCTGGCTTCTGAGATTCCTACTGAAAGGTCTGCTGTTAGTTTGATGGACTTCTCTTTGTAGGTGACTGACCTTTCTATCTGCCTTAACATTTTTCTTTTATTTTGGCCTTGGAGAATGTGATGATTATGTGATGATCTTCTTGTGAAGTATCTTACTGGAGTTTTCTGCATTTCCTGAATTTGAATGTTGGGCTCTCCAGCTAGGTTGGAGATGTTCTCATGGATCATATCCTGAAATATGCTTTCCAAGTTGCTTACACGCTCCTCATCTCTTTCAGGGATACCAGTGAGTCATACATTTGGTCTCTTTACATAAGCCCATTTTTTTTTTTGAGGTTTTGTTTTTTCTTTTTCATTCTTTTTTCTCTATTCTTAACTGACTGCCTTGTTTCAGAAATCCAGTCTTCAAGCTCTGAGATTCTTTCTTCCACTTGGTTTATTCTGCTATTATACTTGTGATTGTATTATTAAATAATCGTAGTGTGTTTTTCTGCTCTGTTGGGTCAGTTACATTCTTTTCTCTACTGACTGGTTTGTCTGTCAGCTCCTACATTGTTGTACTGTGATTCTTAGCTTCCTTGGATTGAGTTTCAATGTACTCCTGTATCTCCGTGATCTTTGTTTCTATATTCTGAATTATGGCTCTGTCATTTCAGCTATCTCAGCCTGGTTCAGAACCTTTGCTGGAGAGGTGGTGTGATTGTTTGGAGGAAGGAAGGCACTCTGGCTTTTTAGTTGTCAGGGTTCTTGTGCTGGTTCTTTCTCATCATTTTGTAGTTCTTTCAATATTTGAAATTGTTGACCTTTGGATTTTTTTTTTTCTCTTTTGTCCTATTTGATGACCTTGATAGTTTGATTGTGGTATAAGGTGGATTCAGCAGACTTTGTTTTTAGAAGATTTTAGGGGGTCAGTGCTCAGCTCCCAACTCCTAGATTGTGTCTTCTAATTCTGGGAAACATGTATTGGCCTTGACTTTGTTTTCTGTCTCTTCAAGGTTGGAAATCCACTGCGCTGGGGGGTGCTGAGGTACTTCTGGACTACTGGTCACTGTATTTTGATGTTTGGTGTCAGCCAAAGCATTTTATAGTGCAGTGACAGGGGGATCCATCCTTGTGTGTATGTGCCAGCAGCAGCAGCAGCAGCAGCTTAGTGGGGTGCTCACTAGTTGGCTTGGCAGGATGCTAGAGGGTACCAACATGCCTGCCTCTGTGCAGATACTCTCCTCAGTGGTGGAGGCAACATGGCTGGAGGTGTCGAGGGGTCTCTGCTGGCGACTATGCTTGTGGTCATGCTGGTGGTGATGTTTGCTCAGGGGCAGGGTGCTAGCAGGCTCAGGCCTCTGTGTGTTCTTCATAGGCAGGAGTGGTTGCTCAGGATGTGGGAGGGTTTGCTGTTCTTCATGACTAGTTTTACTTCTGTGACAGTGTTGGATCAAGTTGCAGGGAGGCACTGGTGAGGACAGGGCTGGCTGTCTCTGTGCCCACCAAGGCTTCTACTACAATGGCAGTTTGCAGTGGGGAGGGATGGGTGCACTACACTGTCAGTGTAGCAGTGGCAGTGCGAGTTACATATACACATGTACATTGGTTGAGCAAGAAAAGCAAAACCAATCACACACATGCACAGGTAAAGCAATGTCGAGGGTTGCCTTTGGGGGAAGCTGCCATGTAGGGAGAGAGTGGCAGGCTGGTGTGTGGCTGTGTGGGCCACCACACTGGAGCTCTATACAGGTCAGACATGGTTCATCAGCACTAAAGCTGTGATGCAGGACCCCAGGGCACCTGAGGCTGCCCTGCAACCAGGCACTGTCAGGCTGGAGCCGTGGGAGAGACCAGCAGACTAAGGGGTGCTGAGGTCGGACGGTCCCATCTGATGGTCAAGACTACCCTGTAGCATTCAGGTCTGACAGTACTCCTGGGGCTAAAGTCTCCTATGGGAGCAGGTCGGCCAGGGATGGACATCCCCGGCTATACTCTGCTACAGATGCTTCTGTACCAAACCCTCTGGGCTCCATGTCAGCTGGCTTGCTGCCCCTACCACTTCTTTAGGCAGCTCTCCTTGCCAACTCCAGTGTCAGTGGTGGTCTGTGGGTCACCTCCTGCTGGGATTCCAGAGGCCCATAGTGAGAGTGGGTTGCTCCTGGCCAGGTCAACTCACCTGTTCCCCCAGAGTCACTGGGGGCCAGGAAAGAGTCCTGGTGTGTGGTAGTCCTGTGCAAGGTTCCCAGTTTCCTTCCCCTTCAGCCCAGCTTTCCTCTGTCCACTCCTGGTGCCTTTCCTTTGAAGGTCTGTTAGGAGTGCACCAGTCCTCTTTGTCCCTTCGTGACAGCTGTTCCTCCTGACTGTGTCTAGTCGGCCATCTTTTCTTTCTCTTTTTTAGTCTAGCTAAGACTTTGTCAATTTTGTTTGTCTTTCAAAAAAACTAATTCAGTTTTGTTGATCATTTCTATTGTTTTTCTAGTCTCTATTTCATTTATTTCTGCTCTGATCTTTATTATTTTTTCTCTCTCTCTCTCTCTCTTTTTTTTTTTTTTTTTTGCTAACTTTGAGCTTATTTCTTGTTGTTCTAGTGCCTTGAGGTATAACATTAGGTTGTTTATTTGAGATCTTTCTGTTTTTTTTTTTTTTTTTTTTTTTGATGTGGGAATTTATTGGTATAAAATCTCTCTTAGCACTGCTTTTGCTGCATCCCAAGACAAAGTAAATGTGTTTTCATTTTTCTTTGTCTCAATATATTTTTATATTTTCTTCTTTAATTTTTTCTTGGATCCAGTAATCATTCAGGAACATATTATTTAGCTTTCTTCATATATTTGTGCATTGTCTATGATTTTTCCTGTTACTGATTTTTAGTTTCATCTCACTGTGATCAGAAAGGATACTTGATATGATTTCAGTCTTCCCTGATTAAGACTTGTTTTGTGGCCTAACATGTTACCTATTCTGGATAATGTTCCATATGCACTTTAGAAAAATGTATACAAAGGTAAATTTTAGATTCAGAATTTTTCATTGGATCTTGGCTTCCCCATATACCTTTGGTAACTCACCTTACCTCTTCAAACCTCCATTTTCTCATCTGTAAAATGGAGATCTCTGCTTCACCAGTTGTTGTATGCATCAGAGGAGACCATAGCATTGCTTTTGAAATAATAAAAGGCCATACAAATATTAACTGACATTTTCTAGAGAGAGTGTAGCTAGAGTGTAGCAGACTTCTCTTGGGATCCCATGAGGACATCCCATCAGAACAGACCAGGAATGGCTTCTGATGGGTGCTCTGAATGCTAGGTGGCTTTGGGAGCCCTTGGACTCTCCTGAGGCATGGTGTGGGTCTAGGGAGGGTCTAAAAAGGGAGTTAGTCTCCTTTATTTTGTTCTCAGCCTCCCGGTGCTGCTCCTGGGCTCAGCCAAGGAAGCTTCACTGGCTGTGGTCTTTGGTCCATATTGCAGTGACCTTTGGAGCATGCAGGAAAGTGGTGTACAGTCCCTGGTGCCTTCATGTATGTCTTTACTGGATTCCCAAGGCATCCTGGCCAGTGTACTAGGTGTTGGTATATATTATAAAGAAAGTAGACCTGGAGTTTATAAGTCTGGGGAGAATTCTTCTGGGTTCTCCATGTGTCTTGTCCAGCATTGTCCAGTAGCACTTCCTACAATGATGGCAATGTTTACATATCTGTGCTGTGCAATGTTGTGGTCATTGCCATGCATGGGAGTTGGGCTCTTAAAATGAGGTTTGTGCAAATGAGGGACT
Organism: Cheracebus regulus; assembly: GCA_963574635.1. Taxonomy (NCBI): domain Eukaryota; kingdom Metazoa; phylum Chordata; class Mammalia; order Primates; family Pitheciidae; genus Cheracebus; species Cheracebus regulus. Next base: position 15,275 of record CAUYQU010026168.1, read on the forward strand.
AAATTTCTAATTTAACTGAATTTTAATTAATTTAAAGGTCACATGTGGCTAGTGGCCATTATGTTGGACAGTATTAGACCATGCCAGAAACATCCTGAGAAGGTTAGAAGGGCATCCAAGCTGGCCAAAGGCTTTTCTCTTCCTGAGAAAGGGCTGTGAGACCCAGAAGTGTCCTGAGTCCAGGCCTTTGCTCTGTCTCCCTCTGTGTGTATGGATTTTTCATGCCACTTAGCTTCTTCTCTGTTTAGTTTTTTGATCTGTAAAATAGGAACAAAGGGCAAATTGGATTAATTTTTTAATTGCTAAACCCTTGACTCTATTGTGATTTGTCTTTTAATCCATCTGTAGCAGATTACTACAAATGTGGTTGGCTTGAAACGACAGAATTTTACTCTTTCGGTTCTGGAGGCCAGAAGTCTGAAAGTGGTTTCATTGGGCTGAAACCGGTGTTAACAGAGCCACCTTCCACTGGAGGCCCTAAAGAAGAATCCATTCCTTCACTCTTCCTCTGCTGGTGGCTGCTGGCATTCCTTGGCTCGTAGCTACATCATTGTGATCTCTCCCTCAGTGGTCATGTGGCATTCTCCTCTTCTGTGTTTAATCTCCCTCTGCCTCTTTCTTATAAGGACATTTGTGATGGCATTTACAGCCCCTGCTGGATAATTCAAGATTATTTCTTCATCTCAAGGTCCTAATTTAGACTGGGCATGGTAGCCAATTCCTGTAATCCCAGCTACTTGGGAGGCTGAGGTAGCAAGATTGCTTGAAGTTAAGAGTTTGAGACTAGCCTGGGGAACATAGTGAGACCCCATCTCTTAAAAATGCCAAAATTAGCCAGATATGGTGGCATGTACCTGTAGTCCCAGCTACTCAGGAGGCTGAGGCAGGAGAATCACTTTAGACCAGGAGTTAAAGGCTGCAGTGAGCTATAATCACCACTGTACTCCAGCCTAGGCAACAAAGCAAGACCTCACCCTCTCAGAAAAAATCCTTAATTTAATTAGATCTTCTAAGATCCATTTTTCACATAAGGTAGCATGTATGAATTCCAGGGATTTGGACCTGATATTTTGGGGTGCCGTTATTCAGCCAACTATACCTAGGCTGAATACTTATTAATAGTGGACTTACTTTAGATGAAATACTGTGGCTATGTCATAGGATGTGTAGAAGTTGCTGCCTGTCTGCCAGGATCTCCAGGGGGAATTTTCTCAGTGTTCTGAATGGAGAGCCAAGTTTAATAAAAATTTTGAGATTGCTGCCTTCCCTGCTTCTACCATGAATTACCTTGGCTTGTTTATGTAAGGTCATCTTACTACAAGGTTGGTCAACTCACAAATGTGCTCCACTGTGCACTCTACCAATATTTGAATTATTCCCCATATCACCTCCAATTCCGAAAATGTGTGGAAGGGACTTTGACTGGGACTTGAGTTAGGAAAATGCAAACTATTGCATCCAAGTGAGAGGAGACAGCATATGTTCTATCAGCTGGGTGAGCGATGTTTCTCTAGCAGTGTACTCACCAATCAGAAAATACAGAGGCTTGGCCCTGACACAGCCCAGGAACAGCTTGTGGCTCTGCTTTGGAATGTCACGTTTTACTGTTGTTTAATCAAATCTGAGAGCTGTGGTTGGGAAGTGCATTTTGTAAATATTGCTCTGAAGCATTCACATTTCAGCAGAAAACAGATGCCAAGTGTTTTCATTAGTATCAATAGAGTTATTAGAACAAAACAAAAATCTACTTATTGGTAAAGCAAAACACCTGCAAAGGCCTGGAGTTGGCTGGGGTGGGGAGAGGGTGAGGGGAATATGTATTTGTAAAGTTTGAATGAGGAATAAAGTTCACTGGAAGACCTTCATTTTTGCAAAAGAAGCCTAAAAATGAAATATTTATAACTAGAGGGCTATAGGAACACAATTATAATTTAAAGTGTGAGTCATAACACTGTCTTGTTCAACCAGGGAACAAAATAACTTAGAGGCAGAATTAAATTACTTCATTTATGTGTCTTAAGAACACGACATTCTTTCAGTCTGCTCATGTCCTTGGGTTAAAGGGCAGTGTCTGCTGAGGTGGTCAGTGGCTTTATTACTGGTCATTCGCCTGGGGTTGCTTTTCCAAGATTAATAATGATAATAATAACAGTTCACAAAGTGCCAGGTGCTATGCTTTTTCCAAGATTATGACAATAATAGTTCACTAAGTGCCACTCACTGAACTTTACTTATGTCATCTCATTTAATCATGTTGCCTTGTTGGGTAAGTATCATTATCCCCATTTTACAGATAAGGAAACTGAGGCTTGGAGAAGCTTGGCCACTTATCCAAACCCACTCAGTTACTAGCTGTCAGAGCTGAGGTTTGACCCAGTGCCCTTGACCTAGAGCCAGTTCTCAGTCACTTGCCCCATCCTCCCTAATGAGATGGGCTTGGGTACTCCCCTCACTTTCTTTTGAAAGCCCATATAACTAACTCTCCTGGCAGTTTGCTCTGCTGTGTTTGGTCACGGTCACCATCAATAGAGAGGGATTAACTTGCATAATAAGGTTTTGACTGTTTTTCAGCATCTGGGCATTTATATGTATGTGTGTGTGTGTGTGTGTGTGTGTGTGTGTGTGTGTGTGTGTATACACACACACATATGGAGTATATATGTATATACACACACATACATACACATATATATGGAGTGCAGTGGTACGATCTCAGCTCACTGCACTCCTATGTATATATATATGTAAAAATATATACATATATAAACATACACATATATATATATAAAAATGTGTGTACATATATATATATATTTTAGATGGAGTCTTGCTCTGTCGCCCAGGCTGGAGTGCAGTGTTGTGATCTCAGGTCACTACAACCTCCACCTTCTGGGTCAAGCTATTCTCCTGCCTCAGCCTCCTCAGTAGCTGGGATTACAGACATGCACCCCCACGCCTGGCTAGTTTTCCTATTTTTAGTAGAGACAGGGTTTCACCATGTTGGCCAGGCTCGTCTCAAACTCCTGACCTCCAGTGATCCACCTGCCTTGGCCTCCCAAAGTGCTGGCTGGTATTACAGGCATGAGCCACCGCACTTGGCTTTATTTATTTATTTCACTGTGACTGTATCTCTTCAAACTCCTTCATATTTCTAAATGAGAGATGAGATGGGACTTGATAACTTCCCAGGAATTGAGAAAATCTCTTCCCCACATCAAAAGAAAATTTCATTTACTTCCTCACAGGGGGATATTTGTCCTTCAGATTTCTAGGCTGCTTTTTACTACCGACGAGTTAACACCCTCAATGTGCTCATGCAGGCCCTTGAGTTCTGTGAGCTTGTGCCATGAAGTGCTGTCTTCTTTCACACACTCTTTTCCTCAAGAAGTTTTCGTTGATCTCCGTCTGTGCTGGGCCCTGGGTAATGTTGGGGAAACACTTTGTGAACATATCAGGACTCGCCCCTGACCTCCCAGAAGCCTCAGCATTTGCAGTGAGGGCACTTACCAGCCTGTTAGCCTAGATAGTTCCATATTGTGCAGGTGCATCCTGCCTGTTGCAGGCTGTTCATCGAGCCGGGTCCTGACCCAGTAACTTCCCAAGCAGGGGGACCATAACGATGTCACCATACCTTTCCAGGTGCCTCTAGGGGGCGCTGCTGCCCCTGGTTGAGAACCACTGCTTGCTGGAAAGACAGAACAGGCAAGTTTGGATACAGTCCCTAACTAATTCTGTCTTGGGTGTGGTGTGCACTTTTATTTCTAGGAATTTGGACTGTATTAAGTTAGGATGGCAGAAGTAGATATTTGAAAAAGGAGAGGGAAAACCAAATCCATTTATCAGGGCCCTGCACTGAGAAGTGGCTCATCTCAGCAGTAGAATGTTGGTATGTTTAGCTGCTCCCCACTGGGGCTGCCTTCCACAATCTCTTCCTTCACTCCCCTCCCTGCTCACCCCTACTCCAGAGGCAGAGGCTGAGGAAGATCTTGGTCAGGGGGGAGAATGGAAGGGTTGAAATGGCCCAGAGCACTGTGGCTGATGAAGGAGAGGAGGAGGTCTCTCTACTAGGACTGACAGGCAACTTAAGGGCAAAAGCAAAGACATCTTTTCCCTACCCTCTAGAATCTGTGTGTGCTGATTAGCTGATAGCAAGGTTGTCCTAGTGAATAGACTATACCCTCCCTCCATTCTTACTGTTAACAGCATAGCAAAGGAGCAACCCAGGCAAGAGCAGAGAGGCTGGGGCCCTGCCCTTGAAAATCTCACTGTTTGACTGTCTCTCCCTCGTGAAACCCACCAAGTGTTAAGCGTTGTCTAGGGTCTGGGAGTGGATGAAATAAACAAAATCCTTGCCCATGTGGTGTTTAGAGACTAGCAAGAGTGACAGATGGTTGAAGGAAAATGTACAAGGTTAACAAATTTTAAAGTTGGACCCAGTATGCACTGGCAAGGATGTAGATGGGCAGAACTCTCATACATGGTTCATGGAGGCTGATAGAAACTCTGTGAGAACAACAAAATGTATGAGTCAATCATGCCATTCCTATTTACATACACCAGAGAAACTCCTGCAGATACACAGTCAAAAGTGTCTACAACCGCTTTCTTTGTAGTATTAAAGAAAAAAAAAGAGTCAGTGAAAATGTTTATGAACAGGAGAATGAATAAATACATTGTAGTACATTCATACTTGGAATGCATCAGTGAAAATATGTGACGTGGAACTCCACATATTCTTGTGGGTATGTTTAACAAATCTGATGAAAATAATAAGTGTAGAATAGTGTATATAGTATTATTTATATTAATTTTAAAAACTTTAAAGAATATAGCATATTGCTTTTCGGCATACAAACATACATGGTAAAAATAAAATACATGGGAATAATTGATATGGTTTGGCTGTCCCCACCCGAATTTCCACCTGTAGCTCTCATAATTCTCACATGTTGTGAGAGAGACCCAATGGGAGGTAACTGAATCATGGGGGCAGGTCTTTCCTGTGCTGTTCTTATGATAGTAAGTCTCACACGACCTGATGGTTTCATAAAGGGTGTGGTGGCTTATGCCTGTAATCCCAGCACTTTAGGAGACTGAGGCGGGTGGATCACCTGAGGTCAGGAGTTCAAGGTCAGCATGGCCAACACATGAAGATCACGTGAAACACGATCTCCACTAAAAATACAAAAATTAGTCAGGAGTATTGGCAGCTGCCTGTAATCCCAGCTACTCAGGAGGCTGAGGGAAGAGAAGTGCTTGAATCTGGGAGGCAGAGGTTGCAGTGAGCCAAGATCCTGCCACTGTACTCCAGCCTGGATGGCAGAGCAAGACTGTCTAAAAAAGAAAAGGGGGAGTTTCCCTACACAAGCTCTCTTCCTGCCACCTTGTGAGACATGACTTTGCTCTTCCTTTGTCTTCTGCCATGATTTTGAGGCCTCTCCAGCAATGTAGAGCTGAGTCCATTAAACCTCTTTCGGTCATAAATTACCTAGTCAGGCATATCTTTGTTAGCAGTGTGAGAACAGACTAATACAATGATAAACCCTAAATTTCAAATGAGCAGGTAATTCATGAGGAAGAAGGGGATATAATTGTCAGGGGAATACAAGGATCTTCAACTATGGCTATATTTTATATTTTAAGGCGGATGGGATGGTGAACACATTGGTAACATTGCATTATCATTTGTCTACAGTACCTACCATCCATCCATCATTACCTTTATCCTTACTGACAGCAAATACATTTTGTTTACTTAGCTACCCATCCCTTTATGCATCTTACAGGGGCTTCAGGAAGCTGATTTACCCTCAGGTTCAAGGTATAGGGCCTTATTAGAAAGGATGACCCTTCCATGGGAATCATTGTGCAGAAGACAAAAAAAAAAAAAAAAAAAGAAAAGAAAAAGAAGGATGACCCACCATTCTTGCCTGTGATTGGTTCCCACCATACTCCCTCCCTCTCTGTCTTCTTGCTGAATGTAAGAGGAAGCATGTTGCCCTGCTTGCCCATAGCTGCCCTCCTCCAATAGAGGAACAGCCTTAAAAAGTAATTGACACTGTAAATGGCAGTGTAGAGGGATGACTAAATCCATCTCAACTCTGTCACCCTCGTTCTGAGGCCATTGCTCTTTCAGAATGTGAGCCAGGCATTGTTCTTGACGCTAAAGCTCCTTTGGTTTGGGTTTTCCATTGTCTGCAAGACATGTACCACGTAGGTTGCTATGGAAGCATACAGCAATCGTTTCCTAATCATCAGGAAAATTCTTTCTTAATTCACCCAATTTTAAGTTTTTCTCTATTTTTACTTAAACTTTGGCACCTGCTTGGTTGGCTGGGTGTATCAGTACTAGCAAGAGTTAGCCTTTGAGGAAACCCATGAACACAAAGAAACCAACCTTAATGGAAAAAATCATGAAGAATCCAAAGTAGTTAGTGTGTTAGCTTATCTTTTTCTGAGAACACGTGTGTTATTTTCCATTGTATTAACTTGTGTCTGCTGTAACAAAGTACCACAAACTTGATTAAACCAACAGAAATGTACTTTCTCACAGTTGTGGACACCTGAAGTCTGAAATCAAGGGATTGGCAAGACATGCTCCCTCCAAAGGTTCTAGGGGGAATTCCATTCATTCCTTGACTTTTCCGTCTCCTGGAAGCTGTTATCATCACTCTGATCTCTGCCTCCATCTTTACATGCTCTTCTTGTGTCTTTGTGTCTCTCCACTGGTATCTCTTATAAGGGCACTTACCATTGAATGTGAGCCCACCTGGGTAATCCAGGATGATCTTATCTCAAAATCCGTAAATTAATTACATTTGCAAAGTCCAGTTTCCCAAATAAAGTCACATTCACAGGTTCTGGGGATTAGGATATAGACATGTCTGTATAGGGCATTGTTATTCAACCAGCTATAATGCAGTTGTTTTTTTGTTTTGATTTTATTTATTTATTTATTTATTTATTTAGATGAGATTTTGTTCTTGTTGCCCAGGCTGGAGTACAGTGGTGCAATCTTGGCTTACCACAACCTCCGCCTACCAGGTTCAAGCGATTCTCCTGCCTCAGCCTCCCAAGTAGCTGGGATTACAAGCATGTGCCACCACACCTGGCTAATTTTTGTATTTTTTCAGTAGACTCAGGCTTTCACTATGTTGACCAAGCGGATCTCGAACTCCTGACCTCAGGTGATCCACCCATCTCAGCCTCCCAAAGTGCTGGGATTACAGGCATGAGCCACCACGCCCAGCATTTTGTTTTGATTTTATAGTGCCAAAAGATAACATGATCTTATTTTTCAACTTAAAAAATGGTTCCTGATTCATACAAATAGGAAAAAATAGATCAGTGTTTACTGGTGCTCCATAGAAAACACTGCCTTCTTTTAGCAGAGTTGGATAACAGCTTAGTTAACACTTGAAAAACAAAAAAAAATTTTTTTAAAGATATTAATAGAGGAAATATGATTGTGCAATGTAAGTGTTGGACAACGTGTTCTTGATAGTGTGAGTTCCTGGCTCCCTGGGAGAGAGACCATGTTCAGATATGTCCCAGGACAAATGTGGACAAAGAGGCTCACCATGAAATACAAGGGTTCCAGAAAACGAAAATATGAATAAAATTAGCAGAGAGCAGATGGATGTGAGAAGGGAAAAAGTAGTCATGTTTTGAGGCCATTTAATCTCCTCTGAGAGGCGGTAGAGAGATCCCAGAAGGACAGCTGTGGACATTGGAAAGGAAGTAAAAAACAGCGGACTTGGAATCAGATAGACCCAATTCAGGCTTTTGACATATTTCCATATGATCTTGGGGGAAGTAATGTGTTCATCCTGAATCAATTTTATTTCCCCTACATTGTAGAAATTTTATTTTATAAAATGGAGATGACAATGCATACCTCTCAGGGTTGTTGTGAGGATAAACTGATCTATCCTCTGTGAGAGTACTTTCCCTGTGAAATAGGCTTAGGACATTTCTGTCAAGTTAGAATCTGAACTAGAAATGTTTTCAGTGAGTGACAGGTTGGAAACACCTGCAGTATGAGTATGTTATCACAGTTCTTCCAGATTCACCAGTTTCTACAAGGTTGTGACTTGAAATGGAAAGGTCAAAATAGACAAACTGGAGTTCAGTTTCTGGCCGTGATGGAGTCACTGATATGAATTATCCTTCCCATGCAAACAACTTGGCCTGGACAAAATAGTTAGGGGAGCTTTTTATTTCCCCAATCCCTGACAGTGGGTAATAGATATAGCAAGACTTTAGTCCTTGAAAGAAGAAACTCATGATGTGGTTCCCATAATCATCCAGCTCCTTGGCGGGGGACATTATTCCAACTGTAGAATAAAGAACTGGAATTTTAGCAAAGGACAATGATCCTACTGACTGAAGGAGGAAGAGATCAGAACAGAAGAAGTTAGAATCTGTGAGGCGACAGATTGGAGAGGAGAGAGATATCCAGAGGGAGCTGTGTGTGCAGAATCTCTGAATCTGTGCCTGAGAGATGCATGTGCACACAAGACCACCTGAGGCTCGTCAGAGAGTGGCTGCTTCAGGGGTGAGAGTGGAATATAGGTGCCAGAAGGTGGGCAGTGCTAAGGATGAGCAGTGCTGGGGGACAGTGGATTTTCAGCTTTGCCAGAGTGGAGAGAGATCATAATGGCTGATTAATTCCCCTGGCACCCAGCTGAGGTGCCAGAAAGGCCACATCTAAGGAGCAGGGTTTTCTCTAGAGCAGGGTTTCTCCCAGGCAGTATTGACATTATGGACAAGAGAGTTCTTTGAGGAGTGGGGGCATCCTTTGCATCTTAGGATATTGAGCAGCATCCCTGGCTGCACCCACTGCATGCCAGTAGTACTCCATCACCAATGTGTGACAACTGAAAACTGTCTCTAGACATTGCCACATGTCCTCTAGGTGCAGAATCGCCTCCAGATGAGAACCACTGCCCTAGAGTAAGACCTGCTTTGTACTTTACCTAACAAAACCCTGAATAAATTCGTGATAAGATTTGCAGTGACGGCAGAGTTTAGGAGGTGAGTCCTCAACTTAGAGGGGCTTGAAAAACACTATGGGCTTTCCAGAGATCCATACTAACCATTCATAAACCTATATAAGTTCAAGATGATTAGCCAGTAGCTGAACTGCAGAATCAATATCTTCCAGGAGAAAATAAGAAAATTCAGACGTGTGTACAGTAATATGTATAATACATAGTCTACTCCGTGTTAATCACAATGCCCATTTTTCAAACAAAAAGTACTAGACATGCAAAGAAAAAAATTTCATTTTTAGGGAAGAAAAAAGGCAATAAAAACAAAGCCCAAGGTGGCCCAGTCATTGCACTCAGAGTATAAAAGCTTAAATGCAGCTATTATAATATATTCAATGAATTAAAAGAGTAAAAAGAGGTCATCTTAGCAAAAGCATGGAGACTCCAAAAAAAAAAAAAATCAAATATAGATGCTACAAGTCAAAAGTGAAAAGTGGAGGTATTTAACATGAAATTCAAGATGGCAGAGGATAAGGTCAGGGAATTTTAAGGGAGAACAGTATAAATTATCCCATATAAAACACAGAGAGAGATTTTTTTTTTTTTAAATTTAGACAGAGTCTCACTTGGTTGCCCAGGCTGGATAGGCTGTAGTACAGTGGCACAATCTTGGCTGACTGCAACCTCCGCCTGCCAGGTTCAAGCAATTCTCCTGCCTCAGACTCCCAACTAACTGGGATTACAAGTGTGCACCACCATGCCCAGCTAATTTTTGTATTTTTAGTAGAGATGGGTTTTCTCCATGTTGGCCAGGCTGGTTTTGAACTCCTGACCTCAGGTGATCCACCTGGCTTGGCCTCTCAAAGTCCTAAGATTATAGGCATGAGCCACCTTGCCTGGCCAAAGATTTTAAAAATGAACTGAGTCTTAGGGATATGTGTGAAAATATCACATAGTCTTATATATGAATATGTAAATAAATGTAATATGTAAAAATATGTAAATATATACATGTGTAATATGTAACCATATAGAGTCCCAGAAGGAGAAAAGAGTGAGATTGGGGCAAATAAAGCATTTAAATAAATAATGGCTTAAAACTTTCATCCTAACATAATGAAAAACATCAAATTACAGGTGTAAGTAGCAATGAACCCCAAGCAGGATAAATATAAAGAGAGCTACACCTAGGCTTATCTATAGTCAAACTGCTCACAATCAGAAATACAGAGAGAAATCTTGAAAGCAGCCAGAACAAAAAGATACATTACATACTGGGGAACAAGGTTTAGAATGACTGCTGAATTTTCATCTGAAACTATGAGATCAGAAGACAAAAAGATAATATCTTTAAAGAGTTGAAACAACTCTCAACCCAGAATTTTATATCCAGTGAACATCTCTTTCTAAAAAGGAGGTTGAGAGAATTCACTACTAGCAGACCTGAATTATAAGAAATGCTAAAGGAAAGAAAAGAAAAAAAAAAAGAAATGCTAAAGGATATCATTCAGGTATAAGACAAATGATACTAGATAGAAATCTGCATCTATAGAAAAGAATGAAGAGCAACTGAAATGATAAATAAGTGGGTAAATATACAGTGTTATGTTTTCCTTTGTGGTAATTTTCTGAAAGACAATTGACTTTTTTTTTCTTTTTTTTGGGCAGAGTCTTGCTCTGTCTGCAGGCTGGAGTGCAGTGGCTCCGTCTTGGCTCACTGCAACCTCCGCCTTCTGGGTTCAAGTGATTCTCCTGCCTCAGCCTCCCAAGTAGCTGGGATTACAGGCCCATGCCACCACACCTGGCTAATTTTTGTATTTTTAGTAGAGACGAGGTTTCACTATGTTGGCCAGGATAGTCTCAATCTCCTGAACTCGTGATCCACCTGCCTTGGCCTCCCAAAGTGTTGGGATTACAGGTGTGAGCCACCGCGCCCGGCCAACGATGAACTTTTCAAAGCAAAATAACAACACTGCAATACGGGGTTTATACTGTATGCAGAGGTAAGTGATGTGGCAACAGTTGTACAAAGAATGAGGGAGAGTCGACAAGTCAAATTTTATTGTTGTCTGTGTGAAGTGGGAAATGGTACAGCATTAATTATAAATAGCTTTCAATAAGTAAAAGTTCATATTGTTAGCCCTAAATCAATAACTATAAAGCAATAACAAAAAAACCAATTAAACATTTTAAAATATAAATTATGTAATATAAATTTAATTTATATTTAAAAATGCTTAATTGGCTCACAGTTCTGTAGGCTGTACAGGAAATATAGTGTACAGGAAGTATAGTGGCATCTACTTTTGGGTACCCCTCAGGAAGCTTCTGATCATGGTGGAAGGCAAAAGGGGAGCAGGCACATCACATGGTGAAAGCAGGAGCAAAGGGAGAGAGAGAGGTGCCACACACTTTTAAACAGCCATATATTGGGAGACCTCACTATCACGAAGGCAGCATCAAGCCATGAGGGATCTGCTGCCATGATCCAAACACCTCCCACCAAGCCTCACCTCCAGCATTGGGGATTACAATTCAACATGAGACTTGGGCAGGGACAAATATCCCAAATATATCACCATTCATATCGGCAATTAAGTTTAAGTAGACTGCGCACTCTATGAAAAGAAGAGATTACTGTAAGACTCAACTATATGCTGTCTACAAGAGATTCATTTTAAATATTAAGACACAGGTTGACACTAAAAAGGTATAAAGAATGAAAAAAGTGGGCTGGGTGCGGTGGCTTATGCCTGTAATCCGAGCACTTTGGAAGGCCAAGGCGGGTGGATCACGAGGTCAAGATATCGAGACCATCCTGGCCAATGCGGTGAAACCCCATCTCTTCTAAACACACCAAAAAATTAGCTGGGCATGGTGGCATGCACCTGTGGTCCCAGCTATTTGGGAGGCTGAGGCGGAAGAATCGCTTGAACCCGGGAGGCAGAGGTTGCAGTGAGCCGAGATTGCGCCACTGCACTCCAGCCTGGAGACAGAGCAAGACTTCGTCTCAGAAAAAAAAGAAAAGAAAAGAAAAAAGCAAGCATAAATAAACAAGTGTACAATCATCATACAAATGAACTACAATAAATGATGCAATATGAAAACACTCAATGAGCCTGCCATTAAAAAAAATATATTTTATTGCACTTTAGATTCTGGGGTACGTGTGCAGAACATGCAGGATCTACATACATGGCAGTGTGGTTTGCTGCCTCAATCCCCATCACCTATATCTGGCATTTCCCCCCATGTTATACCTCCCCACCTCCCTACCCCACACTGTCCCTCCCCTAGTACCCCCCCCAACAGACCCCAGTGTGTAATGCTCCCCTCCCTGTGTCCATGTGTTCTCATTGTTCAACACCCACCTATGAGTGAGAACATGTGATGTTTGATTTTCTGTTCTTGTGTCAGTTTGCTGAGAATGATGGTTTCCAAATTCATCCATGTCCCTACAAAGGACACGAACTCATCGTTTTTTATGGCTAAATAGTATTCCATGGTGTATATGTGCCACATTTTCCTTGTCCTGTCTATCATTGATGGGCATTTTGGTTGGTTCCAGGTCTTTGCTATTGTAAACAGTGCTGCAATGAACATACGTGTGCATTTGTCTTTATAATAGAACGATTTATAATCCTTTGGCTATATACCCAGTAATGGGATTGCTGGATCAAATGGAATTTCTATTTCTAGGTCCTTGAGGAATCACCACACTGTCTTCCACAATGGTTGAACTAATTTACACTCCCACCAACAGTGTAAAAGTGTTCCTGTTTCTCCACATCCTCTCCAGCATCTGTTGTCTCCAGATTT
>CAUYQU010026170.1:0-55539 GCA_963574635.1 Cheracebus regulus
TTCTGAAGCCTGATTCTGTGCGTTCATCACACTCATCCTCCGTCAAGCCTTGTTCTCTTGCTGATGAGGAGCTGTGATCCCCTGTAGGAGGTGAGGCATTCTGATTTTGGGTGTTCTCAGCCTTTTTGCACTGGTTTCTTCCCATTTTTGTGGATTTATCCACCTGTTGTCTTTGTAATTGCCGACTTTCAAATTGGGTCTCTGAGTAGACATCCGGCTTGTTGGTTATGAAGTTTTATCTGTTTCCTAGTTTTCCTTCGGGGTGAACCCCTTCCCCACAGAGCTGGGTCTTCCCAGGTTCAGCTGTGCTTGCTCTCAGTCGTCAGTGCTTCCAATTGCTGTTCTCCTTGTGGGGATGGGACCAGTGGAGCCTTTGGGCACCCAGTCCCGTACACTCCGCACCGAGACGCGCCGCACCGGCCAAAAGAGTCACGCTGGCGACTCAGGTGGCTCCTTCGCCGGGAATCTCCCAGTCTGTGGGCATCAAAAATTCATCTGCAGTTGTGGCGTCCACTCGCTCTCTGCGCTTTCACTGGGAGCTACAGTCCTGAGCTGCTGCTACGTGGCCATCTTGGATCTCTCTCCCAGAATTATTTACTAATATGAGTGGATCTGCCTATGGATAAAACCTTCCAGGATATTTTGAGTTCTCACCAGAAGAACTCGAAATATTGTCTACAATGCCTCTGAAAGGAAAGGGCACTGGATTGGCTAGCAGTGGCTTTGCTACCACATAGTTATGGTTTTGTTGTCTCACTTCTTTGGACTTTAGTTTCCTAGTCTGTTGAATACAGAAATGAGATTTAATGATCTCCAAGGTCCGTCCTAACAACTCTCAAGTTCCACAACTGAGTTGAGTTTGAACACTTTTGCACACAGAAGACTTTAACATTTAATGCCATGAAATAAACTAAACATGTAGAAACCAGGATGTTGAGATAGGGTAAGATTTTTTAATACATCTCAATAGATGTTTCATTATTGTTATTGGGGTCTCTCTTGAGAACTTCATCAGCTATCAGGGCACCAAGAAAGGGAGCAGAAGAAATGCCAAATCTTGAAAATGAAGATAATACAGTACGTAAGGAAAGTTCCTGACATACAGCAAGGAGAAAAATCCGTTCCTTAAAATCCTGGGGGATAATGGAAAGAAAAGGATATAAGGAAGAGGTAATCAGACCCAGTGTGCTAACTTTCTATTCCCTCTCAGGGTGGAAACGAGAATTGAAGGTATGTAGTTCACATATGCACATAGACGTAGGGAAATCCAAGAAAGTTAGTGGTTTGCTTCCCTGGGCATGTCTCTGAAACACCAAGACCTCTAGGAGTTCTGCTTTCAGCCTGCCAGCATGTTCAATATCACATAGGGAGAAAAATGCAACATTGTTGGACGGTGGCTCAACAACTAATAAGCCCAAAGCAAGGCTCCTGGGTCAAGGCCTACATGTGGTATTCGGGGAATCCAGAAGTACCCATGTGTCTCAGTGAGAACCATGAGGATCAAGGGACCTGTGGAGACTTGGCGTCAATACAAAGAGGTTGTAGTGTATAGGGCAAATGGCTTATGTATGAATCTCAGCAAAGGAAATCAGCCTCAAAAGGATAGAAATGACCAGTTTTATCAGTAATAAATGATAAATGACAGTGGCTGCCATCAGACAATACCAGCCACTCCATACCAGAAGACAACATAAGGACTGGCATTAGTGGCTTAGATGCCCTTGTAAATCTCCCTATCCCTCAGAGATGCTGCCAGCCTACCAGTCACTGTGGGAATTCAAAAAAGGTGCTCCTTTTCTCAAGACACTTTACTACCATCTATCAGGAAATTGTCATAATATACTGATTTTGCTAAAACAAGGCATTTTACTGCCATATGCCAGAGAATTGTTGTAATAATTCCCCATCCCCTTCTCCTGCCCTGGAGCTCGCTGTACGTGTGCGTGCATGTTACAAATCTAAGGTATGTAAAAGATACGCCTACACCACATACAACAACCCTATATCCCCCCATTAATATCATGGAAGGAGAGAGAGTTGGGGAAATAAAAGCTGAAAGACAGAAGTTATGTTTTTTTGTTTTGTTTTGTTTTTAATTGAGACAATATGGGAACTTAAAATTACAGAAAATAAACAAGTTACATTTTCTTTACATCTGAATGAAGTAAACCTTCAACTCTGCTACACCAAAATACAAACTCTTTATGCCCAATATTTTCCTTTTATTAGTATTTCCCATAACACCTTACATACATATTAATGCATACATGGAAGGAGCCAATAAGTACTTGTTAAATAAAAAAGTAAATTTTTAGAAAAATAAAAAATTATGGACATACTTATGTATAGTATCATGTAATTCTCCTGTACTTTTACTTCTCCCCTATGTTTATTTGAACAAAGCTAAAATTGTACCCATTTGTACCTAGCTAACAACCATAAAAATATGAAGTTCTCCAGCTGTTTTTAACAGCTGCCCTCCTCAAATATTTTTTTGAGAACCAAACATAGATCTGTGTTTCTCTATTTTTCTGGACTAAAGAGAGATCATCTCAAAATAATAGAACTCTTAAAAACTGAAAACAGGATCATGTAGTCTAAAATAAGTACTTATTTAAAGTGGGGAGGTGAGGGGGAACCTGACATCTAGAAAGGTGAAGTACTTAGCCTGTAGTCACACAGGAAGGCTGGGACTCAACACACTGCACAATACAGGCTTGTCTCTTTGAGTCTCTCTCTCCTCCCAAAATACACTTTCCTCCCTCTCAGCTTTCCTTTATCATGCTTTGTAGTTCCTTAATTATGGATGTCAAACCAAGACAGCAACTGATGACACTCGAACCAGAGAGACATCACCCAAAGTTCTGAAAACCAGAGTATCAGATAAACTGCCAGTTTTACCACATCCAAAAAATGCAAAACAAAAGAGAGAAGGGGGAGAATCGAGAAAGAGTACATTTTCAGTCATTGTAACAGTAGCAAGGGAATAAAAAGTTTTCCTTGGAGAGAGATTATGTTGGGGGCATCAGATAGAAAGGTAATTCCTCTTGAGGGTTTTTCTTTTCCTTGGAGTTCGTGGGACCTCAAAAAAAAAATTAAAAAGTAAATCACATAAACAATCACAACATCAACAAATTTACTTCTCTTCCCTCACATAATTATTTTCCGAACATTGTATACGCTTCTTCAACGAACAAGTCAAACTGGCCAAAGGTCAAAGCCTTTTCAAGGTTTAGATGATCTACGACTAGGAACCGACTCCAAACTTCGGTTACCAAGCCCAAAGCTCGGAGAAGGAAATCTCCAGGGTTTGCAAATACCCTCTGCTTGGCTAAAGGGCACGAAATCTCTAGCGCTCCCTACAGCTCAGATTTTGAACCCACCTACTACAGAAAACCCGAGTTACCAGACTGGTTCCGTCGTTCCACTTTTTTTTCAGCTCAAAAAATAGGGTGAAGGTTGGGGTGGGGGGGAGGCTGAAACGGCGAACTGAAGGATTAATCACTTCTCCCCATTACATCAGCAACCCCCGCCCTTTCCTCCGAGGACCTCCTCTCCCAGAGTCGTCGCTACGCACTGGCGCTCTCTTCGCCCACCCCCAGCTCTATTATATGCCCTGATACCTCCCCATTATCACCCGCCCCGCCACACTCCCCCTTTCCTCTTTCCCCCTCCTAGGCGGGGGAGGGAGGAAACCCGAGAGAGGAAACAGGGCGTTGAAGGGACTTCGCGATAAGAGCGGAGGCCTTATTGGCCGGAAGGTTGTACGGGCGCCTTCCATTGGCCGTCTGGCCGGAATCCCCGCCCCTCTTCTCCCCGCCCATTTACCCCTCCCCCCGTCGCCCGGCGGCCCTCCCTCGCGCCCCCGGCCAGCCCCGCGGCGGGGAGGGACGGACTGGGCGAGTGGAGGCTCAGGCGGTGTCAATGGCTCCTCCTGCCACGGAGCAGCAGCAGAAGCAGCGGCGACGGGGCTGAGGAGGAGGAGGAGGAAAGGTTCCTTTAAGGAGGAGGAACGACGACGCCTCTTTTTCCCCCTATCTCCTCCCTTCACACTCATTTCCCCTTCGCCGAGGAGAGAAGGGGGGGAGGAGAGAGAAGAGGCCGAAGAAAGAGAGAAAAAATTCCTCACAGAAATTTCTTTCAGAGGGTGTGGGGGGGAGGAAGAGGGGTAAAAAAGAGCCGGGCGCCCCCTGCTCCCTCCCTTCTCTCCCTCTCTTCTTCTCCCTTCCTCACCCGCCCGCCCACTCCCCCCGCCTCCGGAGACGCCGCTCGCGAGTCGGCGGGACCGGGACCTGTCTCCTCAGCCGCCGCCGCCGCGCTTCGCCTCAGGATCCCCAAGCGGCGGACGCCCTTTCTTTCTTTCTCGCTCTGCCCGTCTTTCTGTCTCCGTCCCTCGCGGCCGCCCCGCCCGGCGGCCTCGGCCTTCCCCGTGCGTCAGGCCCGCCCGGCCAGCCTCGCTCGGTCTCCGTCTGTCTCCCCGGGCCTTTCTCCGGACTCGGGGTCCCGTTCGCCCCCTCCGCCCTTAGCGTCTCCCCTTCCCCTCGCCCCCTCTCCTTCCTCCCCCCTCTCCCACTCTCCCCACCCCCTTCTCCTGCCCCGGAGCTCGCTGTGCGTGTGCGTGTGTGTGTCCCTCCGCCAACGCCGCCACCTCAGCCCGGCAAATGAACTCCGTCCGAGCCGCCAACCGGAGACCCAGGCGAGTGTCGCGGCCGCGCCCGGTGCAGCAACAGCAGCAGCAGCCCCCGCAGCAGCCGCCGCCGCAGCCGCCTCAGCAGCAGCCGCCCCAGCAGCAGCCTCCGCCGCCGCCGCAGCAGCAGCAGCAGCCGCCGCCGCCGCCACCGCCGCCTCCGCCGCTGCCTCAGGAGCGGAACAACGTCGGCGAGCGGGGTAAGGCCGCGCTCCCTCCCAGCCGCCTGCCGGCCGGGGCACCGGCGGAAGAGAGGCCCGGGCGGGCGGGGGCGGCCTGCGCGCCCTGGGGGTGGGAGACCCGAGCTGCGCGGAGGCGGGTCCCCCGGTGCCGCAGTGTCAGCCCGGGCCAGGCCCGGCCGGCAGGAAAAGCCGCGGCTTCCCCACTCGTCCTGGTTCTCGCTCAGGCCGCGCTTTGTTTGGTTTTGGGGGCTCGGCACCCTCCACCCCCACCCATCCCTTTGGCTTCTCGGCTAGCTCACGGACCCCGCGGGAGTCTGTTGGTGGCCAGGAGGAAGGCGAGTGGCGTGATTTCTCCCTTTTCTGCCGCCTTCCATGGTTTAGTTTGCCTCTTTCTAATGGTAGGTGGGGGGAGCGACTGGGAGCGATCGGGCGGTGGGGTTGGCTGGGGAACTTGTTTTCCCCCTTTTTTCTGTGCTAGCCTCCCCCTTCCAGGGGAGGAGCGGGAGAGGGGAATCGGGGTGGTCTGTAGTGTTGGCCGGGGAACTTGTTTCCTCCGCCCCCCCTCCGTCGTCACGGGGTAGGGGGAGCAGCGACTCCTCTCCCAACCCCACAATGTTTGCTGCGCAGTTTGCCTTTAGTTACAGAACCCCTGGGAAGGACCCGTTAAATCAAGACCTTTAAATAAATAAATATAGAATCCATCGGCCATTTCCAGCCCCCTCCCTCATGTGCAGTGCAGTTACCTTTCCGCTCTATCGACACCCCCTCGCCTGTCCTCCCCTAGCCACCCCCCATTGCTGCGGTGCTACTCTCCGTTTCCTAGTGGGGTTTGATCGTCCATTCCTTAGAACTGACCCCTTGGGATATTGTGTGTGTGTGTGTGTGTGTGCGCGCTCGCGCGTGTGTGTGTTGTGTCCAAGGCCTAGTGAAATGTGTCATTTGGACCCAACTGTGCAGCACTGTCTGGTAACCACCATTGTCTAAGGGCTGAGGCTCCCCGGGGTTGAATTCCTGCTTTAGCAAAAATAATGTTCAATTCTACTCGGATGATGTGGTTATTTTGGGAGATTTATGAGGTGGGGGTGTTGCACCTTGGTCTCCAAACATAAACATTCTCTTTATTAATTAGCTGTTCGCAGTAGGGGTGGAGGTCAGAACCGTATTTATGTGTACGGTTGTTGTTTTAAGGAGGAGGAGAATTGTTAGGAGACATTTTGCGTGTTTTAGTTGGTGGATTAAGGTTAATTTTATATGCGTTGGTTGTCACACTTCTATTGACAAGGGGATTGAAATTAAAGGTTTTTTAAAATTATACATTATTTCTTTAAAAACGGTTTCATTGTTGTACTTGATCAAAATATTTAACAAATGAAGAAGGGAGATGTTAATCGGAAGATAGTTTAAAGGGCTTTCACTAGGCACTGTTAAAGAGTCTTAGAGAAAGCAGTGTGCTATATGTTGCTTGAAAGAATGTGATGTTTCAAGGCAGTTAGAGATCTTGTGCAACATAATTGGTAACTGTGTTTTGTTTTGTTTTGTTTCGTTATACATTTACCATTTTGGGAGTAAATTTAAAAAAATCTGTAGTCTCATTATTTCCTTTCACGTGTATATCAGAGTTCTTCTGATGTTCCCCATTCAAATAATGTTTGTCTTCTTCCAGAATTGGCACTGTATGTGTAGTATAGTTGACAAATTTTTTTGAGAAAACAATGACACTCGATTCAAATTCTACCATTTAATACTAAGGATTCTCTCGCTACAGTAAGCTTTTTCAAGATGTGGTGATTGGTTAATAACATTAGCATTGGATCAAAACGTGTCAAGCAAACTTAATTTAGTCCCATTGTGTATTTTAAAATGTTTATTCTGAATTTCCATTTTAAGATTTGTGTGTAATTTCAAACTTAGTTGATGTAATTTTCTCTCAGACACTTTTATTCGTTTGTTCAAAATTATCAGCTACTCAGGTCTATTTCCATTTCTATTTGAAGTGAAGTGACTTGGTTGTCGGCAGTCACATGCCAGAGTGTCAGTTTTCTTCTCATTGATGTCCGTAAACTGTCAAAAGTATTCATGAATCCAAATTTCAGTATGTACCCAACCAATGATAAATGAAATTCACTGTGGAATTGTTTCTCTGCAGCTAGTAGAAACCGTTCTGGAGCTTCTGTGTTGGCACAGAGGGGAAAAGAACTTTAGGGAAAATAGTATGAATCTTTCAGAGGGCACATAAATGGCCTTAAATTGAATAAAACATTAAGATGAATTAGTAAACTAAAATAATAAAGATGTTGCCAGTCATATGTAAAATTGTTATTCTTTGAAAATTTGTCATTTACTTACATTTTTTAAAATGTCTGATTCATATAATGATCAGAAGTTACCTAAGTATACTTTAAAAGTTTTATGGAGCATGCAGAGTGTCACTTTCTAGTTTGGAAAGGAGGGATTTTGTTATTTGTTAAAGATATGCTGAGTTTAATCATTGTAAGATAAAGAACTAAAGCTAACAAGTGTTTGTATGTGTGATGTTTTTATTTTTATTTTTTTACCTTTTACTATTAATGGATATGTAACTCTTGCGTTAGGATCTTGGATAGAGTTACATAATAGCGGATCAGACAACTTTTCAGATAGGGAATCAAAGTGAGACTCGCTATTTTAAGACAAACCAGTTCAGACTGTATATAAAATCATTTGTTTTATATAAAGATGTATTTTAGGCTCTTTAGTGGTAATAAAATAGTTACAGTATGTTTTGAGGCAAAAAGTCTGTCAGAATGGTTTTTAGCTGCTTACTTGCCCACAAGTTAATTGGTATAAAAACTTCCTTGGCAACACTTTTAAACGTATTTACATACATATACACGGTGTGTATGTATATGTGTGTATATTTGTATTTATGTCTGTGTGTGATGTGTGTGCATACATTATGTATGTGTGTATACAATTTCTTTTACATGTAATGACCAGTGTTTGAAGAAGAAAGAAATCAGACCCTACAGATTAAAATCTTAAGAGAATTTTTCAAAGCTTTCCATGAGGGAGCATTTCTTACACCCCGCGTAAGGAAATATTGGCCTGGATAGTTCATGGAATCTTGTGTTCAGTTATCTGAAATGATCAGCTACCTTAAGACTAAATACTAGACTAATCATTTGCTTTTTAAATTTCTTTAATTCCTGAGTTTGGGATTTCATGTACCACATTAAGCTAGTAGAATTGTATTTTACAGGACGGGCGTGGTGGCTCATGCCTGTAATCCCAGCACTTTGGGAGGCTGAGGCGAGTGGATCATGAGGTCAGGAGTTTGAGACCAGCCTGGCCAACATGGTGAAATCCTGCCTCTACTAAAAATAGAAGAAATTAGCCGCGTGTGGTGGTGGGCACCTGTAATCCCAGCTACTCAGGAGGCTGAGGCAGGAGAATCGCTTGAACCTGGGAGGCAAAGGTTGCAGTGAGCTGCGATCACACCATTGCACTTCAGCCTGGGTGACAGTGCGAGACTCCATCTCAAAAATAAAAAAAATTGTATTTTACACAGTGACAGTCTGGTCATATATTTCAGGATTTAATGAAAAGTAGTGTGCGACTGGATTTTTGATACTCGTTTTGTTTTAAAAATTCTAAAAGGAGTTAGCTTTTGCAGCCTGTTCTGGTGAATTTGTCGTCTTTACTGTAGGAATTTATTTTATAATATTTTTTAGACATATAAGTAAAGCTTACAAGTCTACAGAAGTGCTGTGTGTTCTCATCAGTAATTTTAAGTTGTTAAAATTAATTACTTTGAACTGAGATTGCACCACTGTACTCCATCCTGAGCGACTGAGACTCCATCTCAAAAAATAAATAAAATATATTACTTTGAGTAGATAATATTTCCACATACTCTAAAATGGAAGTCCCCTTTGTACACCTGCCTCCAGCTACTAAATTCTCCTACCTGGAATCAAATAACTATTATTAGTTTCTCATTTATTACCTTTTAATAAAAGATGAATTTGGGTTCTGGGAATAATGATGCTTTGAGAGTTTTTGAAAATAGATTTAATTTTTTTCTAGTTGTTGGAAAAGTCACAGGGCTGTTTTGAAGTGCTAAAAATTTAATTGTGATATTTATAGTTCAAGAAATTTAATGAATGCATTAACAAATTTTGCTATTCATTTCTAGTCCGAACTAATCCTGTAGAAAAAAAAAAACCTAGTCTCTCTAATGCTGTATTCGTGGGATGAAAATCTTGCCTGTGACAGTGGAATTCTAGGGTTTTTAAAAAATTGAAATCATTCAGTAGATATAATATTACATAAAATATTCCTGGTGGGGAGATACACACACACACACACACACACACACACACACACACACACACACACACACAGAGAGATATTTTTTCTCAACACTGTACTAATGAGGAATGAGCTATATATTTATAATATGCAGCAGCCAGGACACTCCTTGCTGTTCTTGTCAGGAATGCTAGTTACACCTTCTTTGGCATTGTTCTAGCACGTAATAGTTTACCTTCATGTATCCTCTGCAGTCTTATTAGAGTAATTCTGGACAAGGAACATGA
Organism: Cheracebus regulus; assembly: GCA_963574635.1. Taxonomy (NCBI): domain Eukaryota; kingdom Metazoa; phylum Chordata; class Mammalia; order Primates; family Pitheciidae; genus Cheracebus; species Cheracebus regulus. Next base: position 9,447 of record CAUYQU010026170.1, read on the forward strand.
TTTTTCTTGTTTTAGGAAATAAGTTCTGTGGGGTACAACTCTCTCATCTGGTGGCTAACCCTACCAAATGTATCTGGGGAGAGGAGACAGTGCCACCCAACCTGTTTGGTGCAGGAAGTATGGGAGCTGTAAAGAAAGCCTATTTTCTGAAAGCGTGGAACTTACTTGAGGGATAGAAATAGAGTAATGGCCTAAGAGCTGTCCTTCTCCTGCTTTTCTCCGTTTACTCGAAATTCTGACAAACCCAAGGAAAGGCCATCCAGCTTGGAAACCTACTAGGTAAAGCAGGAACCACAAATAGTTCTTGATCTGTTAGTGAGAACACCTGGTTTGAGTATTTTCTCAATTTTTTTTTCCCCTCTGTTTCAACTTTGAAAATAATCAGTCTATAGTAATGAGCTATTTCAACATGAGGTCTGTTGTCGTCGCCCTCCCCTGCCCAAAGACACTCTTACTTTGTGTGTTTTGTCCCACTTATCTTTGAAGTATTATTCTGTTTTTAAACCTTCCAATTCACTAATTTATCAGACCTTTGAAATACATTCTTATCTTCCAAAGAATTCTAGTATGTGACTTTGTTGGCAAGATATTTCCCAAATTACTGTTGCTACCCTCTGAAAATAAAATTATGAAGAGACACTATAAGGAACGAGATAGTATAATGTAAAGAACTCAGAGTTAAAGTTAGCTAGATCTGAGTTCTAATTGTGACTACACATCCGATTAGTTATTTAACATTTGGTAAGTAGTGTTAACCTCTTTGAGCCTTACTTTGTAATCTTTCAAGTGGGGATAACACCTTACCTTATAGAACATTTACAAGGATGAGAGATAGTAAAGTACCTAGCACATGATAGATATTTAATAAATGATAGATCTTTTAAATATAAAAATAAGATTGTATCAGCTGTACATAAAATTAAAGCAAGAGATAAAATGTACATGAATTGTTAAAGAGTTTCTGGCATACCCCAAAGTGCAATCTAGATGACTTGTTGTAACCTCAGAGAGACTGATTTCTGTAACCCTTGTTATATAAGGGTTATACCTTATTAAGGTAGATTTTATTACATTTTTTTTTTTTAATGAATAAACAGGCTCAAGTTATACAACAATGAAGATGTATAGTAGGTAGCAGGAAATAATTTCAGAATTGATTTGTGTCACTTAATCTTTCTGTAAATAAGGGAAGATAACAAAATACCTTTAGCAGAATGTCTGTATAACTTTCAGGAGATGCAGTAACCTGGCCCTTGAAGCAGATCTGTCCCCTGTCCTATCCCATCTGTCCTATTGGAGATGGCTACACTAGTCTGATTCTATTGATAGTTAATTTATCTGGTTTCACATTTTTCAGGTAATCTTCTGATGATGATTTTACCTCTCATGTAGATTTGTCTCAAGATGAGTCTGCGCTGATTGACCGGCATGTTTTTCCAGTGTGTTGATGAAACCGTTAAGCACTCATTATACAAAGAAGGGTAGATTTCCCCTGCATTACTCATAAGTTATGAATAAAGGTTATTAACTGATTTTAGCTTATGGTTATAGACTATTTCAGGAGGGGGAAAATGTGAGTTAAATTAGTTTTAGACTTCAGTGGTAATTTTGACTGGTTTGTGGACTAAATAAATATTCTTTTCTCACCAGTTTGTTGTATTTCTTATATGTGTAGCTTGGAGTTTTTATATATGTTTGGCTGGCACAAGAAATGTGCTTAAACTTAATCCTTAGAAAATAGAGAAGTGAAACCAACTAACTTCCTTTACATGATTTATTTCAGTTGAAGGCAAATATCAAAAATATTTATTTTACTTTGAAAATGAATGCATTAATTGCATTAATTCTTTTTTAAATACCCCAAATAAGATAGCATGTTAAAGCAAGTGTGAGTTCGATATGTTAATTGCTTACTCTCCAAGTTTCTAAAAACCCCATTGTTAAATGTTCTGTTCTTTGTAACGAATGGAAGATGATAGGGTTATGTTCAAAAAGGGGAGAAAATTGTTAAAAGCTATTCTTCCATATGGTGACTAAACCTTAAATAACGTTAAGGAATACTTTCACATCTCGTGAGAGAAGAGGTGTCATTCATCTTTTCTTTGCGTAAAGAGAACTTCTTTAATCTACTTTGGTTTAGATACAGTAATTCTTTTTTATATCCAAGCATTGGTTTTTCTGTCTTGCATCGATAGTATATAACATACTGTATGTAAGAACATGCGGCTTTATGAGATTCTAACACTTAGGAGGAAAGGGAATGGGAAAGAGGAAAAGCATATAATTATTTCTTATTCCCTTGCTATATTTTGAAATGGACAGTGTTGGTATGTATGTCACTAGTTACTGTTTCTTCATAACTCTTTGAAAAAAGAAAAAAAAAGCTTTAAAGAGAATTAGAAGTAAATAAAATTTAACAAATGAAAAGTAGGAATCTTTCCAGACTTCTATCATAGTAAAGAAGAAAGATCAAAGAAGATTTGTTGAAAGAAATACGAGTTGGAGTAAGGCACTATATTTCGAATTTTTTTTTAAAGCCTACAGCACCCTGTATTCCCAGGTGGTCTCCCATCCAAGTACTAACCAGGCCCAACCCTGCTTAGCTTCTGAGATCAGACGAGATCGGGCGCGTTCAGGGTGGTATGGCTGTAGACTGAAACAGTATTTTTAGCAAAGTGTTCTTAAGGTAAAGGAAATTATAGACTTGCTCACTTTTTTGAATATAAGGTCAGCAGTACATAAAAGTAGCCACTAAACTGCTTCACAGTTTTGTGTGAATGACTGATATCTTCATAATTCTCTGAAAGACATTTGCGTTTTAAGAGACTGATTATGATAACTTGTCAAATTTGGTATTTTAGGCCAAGTAAAAGAGGGAAGCGAAATTAACACAATTGGGCAGGGCATGGTGGCTCACGCCAGTAATTCCAGCACTTTTTGGGACGCTGGGTGGGGTGGATCGCTTGAGCCTAGGAGTTTGAGACCAGTCTGGACAACATGGCAAAACCCCATCTCTACAAAAAATACAAAGTTAGCTGGGGGGTGGTAGCCCATGCCTGTAGTCCCAGCTACTCAGGAGATTGAGGTGAGAAGATCACCGGAACCCAGGGAGGTCAAAGCTGGAGAGAGCTGTGATCGTGCCACTGCACTCCAGCCTGGGTGACAGAGTTAAGACCCTGTCTCAAAAAAAAGAAAAGAAACGATTTGGAGAAGGACTTTTTGGGGTAGGAATGATTCTTCAGAGGCAAATAAGGTATTGGGGAGAGACAAGGCAGAGGAGTGGGAAAGTAGAGGATTTCTGCAAGAATCAGTTTATATATTTATTTCTTTTCTTGATCTATTTCTGACTTTTAAATTTTTCTCTTAAACTTTCACTTTCTTTTTTCTTTTTTTTTTTTTTTGAGATGAAGTCTCTCTCTGTCTCCTAGGCTGGAGTGCAGTGGCACAATCTCGTCTCACTGCAACCTTCGCCTCCCAGATTCAAGCAATTCTCCTGCCTCAGCCTCCTGAGTAGCTGAGATTACAGGCACATGCCACCAAGCCCGGCTAATTTTTGTATTTTTAGTAGAGATAGGGTTTCACCATGTTGGTTAGACTGGTCTCGAACTCCTGACCTCGTGATCTCCTCACCTCAGCCTCCCAAAGTGCTGGGATTACAGGTGTGAGCCACTGCACCTGGCCCTAAAGTTTCACTTTTTAAAAAATATTCAAAAGACTAATTATGGGTTGAGCATTGTGAGGGAGAGAAGTAGAGTATGTATGGATCATTTGCATTAGCAACAGTCATTTGAATTAGAAAGTCTATAGTTTTTAAAAAATAAATGCGCTATATACATTTAAAACTATATAGTTAAGGCTGGACATGGTGGCTCACGCCTACAATGCCAACGTTTTGGGAGGCGGAGATGGGCATATCACAAGGTCAGGAGTTCGAGACCAGCCTGCCCAACATGGTGAAACCCTATCTCTACTAAAAATACAAAAAATAGCCAGGTGTGGTGGTGGGTGCCTGTAATCCCAGCTACTCAGGAGGCTGAGGCAGGAGAATCACTTGAAACCAGAAGGCGGAGGTTGCAGTGAGCTGAGATCGTGCCACTACACTCCATCCTGGGCCAAACAGCGAAACTCTTTCTCAAAAAACAAAACAACTATATAGTTATTTAAATTGTGGAAATAATTTCTATTAATGTTCTTTAAGCTTTTAATTGAAATATGTAAGTTCATAAATCGTCATTGTACAGCTTGATTACTTTTCATGGAATGAACACATCTGTGTAACCAAACATACCTAGAGCAAGGAATAAAACACTACCAGTATCCCAAAAGTCCCCCTTAAAAGGCCTCCCAAGTCACCACTCCCAACCCTATCTTTCTGATTGCTTGGATTATTTGTACCTGTTTTTGAACTTAATGTAAATGTAACCCCCCAGTACGTATTCACTCCTATGTGTGTGACAGAATTCTCCCTTAATATTTGTTTGTGAGCTTCATCCATATTGTTGCTTGCAGCATTAGTTTGTTCATTGTTCATTCTTGTTGCTGTTTTAATATTACATTGTATGAATATATGACAGTTTATCCTTTCTACAATTGATGGACATAGGATTGTTTTTGTGTTTGGCTGTAAGGAGTAATGCTGCTATGAGCATTCTTTTTTTACTTAATTTTTCTGCATTTTTTTCTTTGTGTATGTGAGCATTCTTATATATATAATACATTCCCTATGAGTTTTATACCTCAACATATACCATTGCTGATATTTTGTCAAAGACAAAATTTCCATTTACAAGAAATGGAAACTAAAACAGCTTTCAGACGTATGAATATGGCATTTCATAATTATGTTGCTAAAATAATTGACTGGAAATGATGATTTTATTATAAGTATTAGTGGGGTTTTTTGAGTCTTTTGATATCCTTTTATAGTTCAGTCTTGATTCTTACAGTGTTAATCTTTTCCACAAAAAAACAGGGAAGGAGACTGCCATGTTCTTTTCTATTTTCATTTTTTGCAGGTAGCCACATTTGTTATTAAAATATTCTGGGTTATTGTAAACATTGTTTTTGTGCTAAAATTTTTAGTCTACAGATTTGATTCAAATAAACATTTAATAGTTCTTTTAAGTTTTTGCAAGTATACAGTCTAAAAATCTAAGGAACTTTTTTTTCCCGATAGTCAGATAGTTTATTCACTAACTTAATATTACTTTAATTTCCCCCCAAAGATTGTAGCTCGGGTTGCTTTGAGGAGGGGTAGACATCCTTTTTTTTTGCTTTTCAGAATTTCAGAAAATACTGTGGGCTTTAATGTATGATTCTGGGCCTTCATTCCAAAAACTTGCCTCCTTTTGCTGCTGAAGTGGTGATAAGTGTTTTTATTTCTCCACTTAAGTTTGAAACCTGTTTCTTACTCCTTTAAAGCTTATGTTTTTAATAATTATGAAAATATTTTGCTGTTATTTGGACAGTTTTTTACTACCAGTTTTCTACATATTCTTGGCTACTCTTTATTGTCTTATGGTAAGCTTATATTAAAATGGTGAGACTTTCATAGAAAAATTGGGGCACATTTTGCTTTTAGAGATGTTTTTCTAGCCCTTGACTGGACCTTTCCATTTCTGGTGTATAGGAGGAAGGTGGAAAAAGTACCTCTGCCTAGCCCCCTTGATAAGTTCTTCAAGTGAAAGCTTGTACTAAAGTGCTAGTAGCATGTAAACTTATATTCCTCATGATACAAGTATCCCCTGAGAATGACAGATGGGGCTCTCTTCATCAGAAACTACTTGCTTGAAATTGATGACATAGTAGCCTTAGATAGCAAAAGTGGAACATTTCATTATTTCACATTTACTCTTTCAGGACTTAACCAGTCAGTCCCTTGTTAATGCTAACATTTGATCTTTCTTATCCACAAAAAACAGTGTGACGGAGACTGCCCTTGCTTTCCATTTTCTTTTTTCAACATGTAGCCACGTTCAGTAAATCTTGCCATTTACTGAACATTATCCCTAAGTTTAGGTATAAGGAGCCTGAACTGCTTCAGGGTGGCTTTTATGTCTTCTCCTTGTCCAGAGTGGTTTCCTAATCTTCTTTTTTTTTTTCTTTATTTCTAAATTAGAGGATTTTTGAATAAGATGACTTCTGAGATGCTTTAAAATTCTCTCTGTATCATTTGAATTGGCAGTGTAAATCAGCAAGGTTTGAATTTGTTAGATATTACCATACAAATGTAGTTCTTGCCCTTGTGGAACCTTATGTTAAGAAACTGAGTTTAAAGAAAATTTTAGATTAGTATGAATTGCTAGTAAGCTTGTTGGTTTTATTTTCATTATCTTTTTAAAATTTTTCTTCTAACAAGTAGAAATCAACTTTGGTATTGAGTAGATTAATAATTTATCTCCTGAGCCAGCCTGTGTTTTTCTGCCTGAATGAGATACATACATATTTATATATATATATATATATATTTTGGAAGCACTGTGGTTTGTAGATACATACATATTTCTAAGGATAGAGATACATAGGTTTGTCTATCTACGTATCTCTAGTATGTGTGTATATATACACATACACATGTAGTTTATAGATATAAAACACTGGAGTTTCATTTGTAACCTTAGCTTTAGACTGTTTCAAGACCAGCAGAATCTGTTAAGAGAGTTTTCTGTGAAATGCTAGTAAGATGAAGGCTTTTTATGATCCCCACAGTCTGGTATATGTTCTGCCCTTCAATTAATTAATTAATTATTATTTTGAGACAAAGTTTTACTCTGTCACCCAGGCTGGAGTGCAGCGATGCAATCTCGGCTCACTGCGGCCTCTGCCTCCTGGGTTCAAGTAATTCTCGTGGCTCAGCCTCCCTAGTAGCTGGGATTACAGGCTTGTGCTACCATGCCTGGCTCATTTTTTTGTATTTTTAGTAGAGACAGTGTTTCACTATGTTGGCCAGGCTGGTAATTATTTATTGAATTACCTTTGGACCACACTTCAAAAGTTGTTGCAGCCTCGTGATTAAGTTATAGCATTTTTATTTAAGTGATTAAAAAAAAACACCTACAAGATAAGAAAATTAACTGCAGAGTTGGGGTTATTCATCTAGTTTTTGTGATATTAGCTTGTTTCATTATGTTAATTGTTTTGGCTGTGTTTCTAGAAATTGAAGGTAGGAGGACAGGTTTAAGTTATATGTTGCTAGAATCTAAGCAAGCTCAATTGCAAAGATAAAACAACACTTTGTTTCCTCATAAATATGTGTAATGCCACATAGCAAATAGTAGTTGTAACTCCCAGGATGCCTTTATGAATCTTTCTGATTCTGCATTGCAGCATATCAGAGGAAACCTATACTCTATTTCTGTCATGTGAGAACCTTTAGCTGAAATACCTAGAGTTGAAAAACTGAGCTGGAAGACCTGAATATAGGGAGCTTAACCAGAGTCTGTGAAGTTAAGTCTCTGGTTTTAGAGGGCTAGGAAAGTGTTACATACCAATCAAAGACTTGTTAATAACACATGCAATGAAACTGGGAATATACCCTTTTGATTGGGTGAAATGTCTAAAAATTTTTGGTGAAACGTTAACTAGTATCTTGGGATGGTGGTGGTGAAGTGATTTTTTGTTATTCTTTTACATTTCTTTGCTTTTCAAATACTGTATATGGAATCTACAGGGAGGGAAGCTTTGTGACATTGTCTTTGGCAGTGATTTCATGGATATAACACCTAAAGGATAGGCAACAAAAGTAAAAATAGACAAGTGAGACATCAAACTAAAAAGCTACGCGGCAGAGGAAGCAGTCAACAAAGTGAAAGGACATCTATGAAATGGGAGAAAATATTTGCAAACCATATATGTGATAAAGAGTTAATCTCTAAAATATTTAAAGAACTTCTACAACTTAGTGGCAGAAAAACTAGTAACCTATTTAAAAATTGGCTAAACATTTTACAGTAGACATTCTCCAGAGAAGATATATAGATGGCAAGCAGGTATATGGAAAAAGGCTCAACATCATTAATCATCAGGGAAATGCAAATAAAAACTACAATGAGATTATCTTCTCATTGTCACCCCTATTAGGATGACTGTTTAAAAAAACAAAGGAGCGGGGCGAGGTGGCTCTCACCTGTAATCCCAGTACCTTGGGAGGCTGAGGCAGGCAGATCACGAGGTCGGGAGTTGGAGACCAGCCTGGCCAATGTAGTGAAACCCCATCTCTACTAAAAATACAAAAAAATTAGCCGGGCACGGTGGTGGGCGCCTGTAGTCCCAGCTACTCGAGAGGCTGAGGCAAGGAGAATCGCTTGAACCTGGGAGGTAGAGGTTGCAGTGAGCCAAGACTACACTCCATGGTAACAGTGAGAGACTCTCTCTCTCAAAAAAAAAAAAGACAAGTGTTGGTGAAGATGTCAGAAATTGAAACCTTATATACTGTCCGTAGAAATGAAAAATGGTGTAACTACTATGGAAAACAGTGTGGAGGTCCTCAAAAAATTAAAAATAAAACTGCCATATGATCCAGCAATTCCACTTCCAAGTCTTTATTCAAAAGAAATGAAATCAGGTTCTTGAAGAAGTACTAGCATTCCCATATTTATAATATCACTATTCACAATAGCCAAAATGTGGAAACAGCTCATAACATGTCCATTGACAGATGAAGAAAAAAAGAAAATGTGGTATATACATACAATGGAATATTATTCAGTCTTAAGGAAATTCTGCAATGTGCAACACTGATGTACTTTGAGGACATAATGGTAAGTGAAATAAGCCAGTCACAGACAAATACTGCATGATTTCACTTAATGAAGTTATCTAAAATAGTCAAATTTATAGAATCAAAGAGTGGAATTGTGGTTGCCAGGGGTGAAAGGAAGGGGAAAATGGGGAGTTACTAGTCAGCAGGCATGAAGTTTCAGTTAAGCAGGATGAGTAAGTTCTGCATACGATATTGTACCTATAGTCAACAGTACTGTATCGTACACTTAAGAATTTGTTAAGAAGATAGTGTTCATGTACAAGAATAAAGTAAAACTAAAGAGTAATAATTTGGCAGGTGACTCATGCCTATAATCCCAGCATGTTGGGAGGCAGAGGCAGAGGGGTCGCTTGAGCCTGGGAGTTTAAGACTAGTCTGAGCAACATAAGGTGACTTCATCTCTGCAACCCAGTGTGGTGGCACATGCCTGTGGTCCAAGCTGCCCAGGAGGCTTAGATGGGAGGATCACTTAAGCTCTGGAGGTCAAGGCTGCTGTTAGGCTGCTGTGAGCCATGATTGCACCACTGCACTCCAGCCTGGCAACAGAGCAAGACCTTATCTCAGTAATAATAGTAATATAATATATTTTTTTGAGACAGCGTCTCACTCCCTTGCCCAGACTAAAGTGCAGTCGTGCTATCTTGGCTGACTGCAACCTCTGCTTCCCAAGTTCAAGCAACCTCTTGCCTCAACCTCCCAAGTAGCTGGGGTTATAGGCACCCGCCACCACGCCCAGCTAATGTTTTGTATTTTTAGTAGAGATAGGGTTTTACCTTGTTGGCCAGGGAGGTCTCAAACTCCTAACCTCTGTTGATCCAACCACCTTAGCCTCCCAAAGTGCTGGGATTACAGGCGTGAGCCACTGTGCCTCGCCAAATATGTTTATGATTCTGATTGTGATGTGAACTTATACTACTTGACTGATGACACAGTACCCATGTAGGGCATTTAAAATTTGAATAAATCTTAAATGTTACATTTTTAAATGCTGGACGTGTGCCTTAAGTGCTTATTAATTTATAGACATTGTATTTTTATTCACAGCAGCTTTAGGATGTTAATTGACTATATTATTTCCAGTAAATTGGGATAACTGATAATCAGGAAGTCAGTTCAGAATTAAAATTAGGCCACACTCAGTGGCTCATGCCTGCAGTCCTAGCATTTTGAGAGGATGAGGTGAGAAGGTCCCTTAACCAAGAGTTCAAGACCAGCCTACCAACATAGTGAGACCCCTGTCTCTTAAATAAATAAATAAATGAATGAATAAATAAATAATAAAAATTAGCCAGGCCTGGTGACAGGTAGTGTAGTCCTAGCTACTGAGGAGACTGTGGCAGGAGGCTTGCTTGAGCCCAGTAAGTATATATTTGGGATTCTAAACCAGTGCTTCTGTTTTTCCAGGATAAGTTTGCAACTGTAGCATAAACTTTTGCATCAGATAATGTGACTATAGTAGTAAATATGTACAGATATTTCATTCACATGCCTACTGAATGATGGAAGATGGAAATTTAGTGTGCATATGAACTGGATAATGAGAAAAGAGGAATTTATTGTTGATCACAACAGGTGGCTATTTTTTCTGAAGGTACCCCGGTGGTATAGACTCATGTCTGTTTAATAATTTTTAGTAGGGAATATTTTCTTTTCGTAAAACTGAATTTATCTGTGAAGAAATTAATGACTGTCAGTTTATTAGATGTTGAAACAGATTGCTAAGGAAAATAATTTCATCATTATTGGTTAAAAAAAAAACCACACCTCACTTTCTAAGAGGATTTCTAAGAAGAATGTTTGGGAATAAGTAGGAACCATTTTCAAAAAATGTAGGACTTTGAAACGTAAATTTAGTTCTTAGATTTTTAATTGACTTATCTCATAACTCATTTGATTAGTGTCTGACCATCTTAAAGCCTTCTTATAAACCTAAACCAAGAGAAAACAAGTGTTTTCCTGAGAAAGTATACTAAAAAAAACCTTCATTAAATGAGATCAACTAAATTTTGTTGTTTAATTGGAAGCTACTGATGTGGTTAAGGAAAAATCAGTAAGTATAGATTCTAGGGAATAGTCTACATGGTTTTATGAAGAGCCGATCACGGATGTATTTAATTTATTTCTCTGAAACAGTGCCTTGTAGTAGCTGAAGAAGAAACAAGAGCAACATAACCAGATTTAAACAAAGCTTTTGTTTTTCCATGAAGCAGTCATAGTGGTGTTGTATCAGTTGGGGGAGAGTGTTAAGAGTTGTTACATGGAAACTATAATTTATTAAAAAAAATAGTGCTAGCTATTTGCACATAGACACTTAGTAAATGATTGTTTCTGTTTTCCTTCATCTTCTCTGGACCAAGGTGTGTTCATATAATTACTAACTTACATTATTGAACATATTAAATATGTTAATAGATGATTAAAAACTGGGTGAGGTTAAGTACTGAACCAAGAACAAATCAAATTACTTTGAATAACCTGTTTTAAAAAAATAGCAGATGTGTTTTAATCTGTGGAAACAAAAAAAAAATGAGCAGAGTCTTTGAACTATCTAGCTAGAACTAAATGTAGCAGATAGGGGCTACAGTTGAGGTTCTGAAGTGTGTGGGGGGGGTGCATGGGTGTGTATAAACACATGATGATACTGTATCATAGCAATAAGATTTGTAAGGGAATGGCTGAAAAACTTACCTTTTTTTTTTTTTTTTTTTTAAGACAGAGTTTCGCTCTTGTTGCTCTCTGCCTCCCGGTTTCAAGCAATTGTCCTACCTCAGCCTTCCGAGTAGCTGAGATTACAGGCATGCCCCACCACCAGCTAATTTTTGTAGTTTTTAGTAGAGATGGGTTTTCAGCATGTTGGCCAGGCTGGTCTCGAACTCCTGACCGCGTGATCTGCCCGCCTTGGCCTCCTAAAGTGCTGAGATGACAGGCATGAGCCACCGCGCCTGGCTGAAAACCTGTCTTCATGGGAAATTTTAAGTGTTACTCTAAAAAGAAACAGGCCTAAAAGTAACCTTTCAGAGTGGTTGAAAGTAATTTTTAAAAGAAAAAGGTTGCTCAGCTATTTTTTTTCCCTATTATATGCTCAAAAGATAGCTAAAGAAAATGAATTTAAGTTATTTAGACTGACATAAAGAACATCTGGTAAATTCTAAAATGGGGCACTAAAGAAGATTATAGCCTTTCTTTTTTGGTGTCAGCTTAGTTTAGATACTTTAAAATTATCTTGGAGATGGTAAATTAGTCAGGAATGGTATTATAGAATATTTGAAATAGAAGGAACTATTGTCCCAATTCTTGAGGTTTATTCAAAGGGATGTTTGGGTTTAGAATCCAAGTCTCCGGATTCCCAATCATTAATGATAATGTTACCTGTTCTTGTTCCAAAATAGTATCATCATCCTAATCATTTTTCATTTTAGTGAGTTGTTGGACCTATTGATCTGTTTATAGTTCCCAGGGGTAAATGGGAGCATGGAATACTCTCTCAAAAGTATAAGTGCCAGCAGTATAGATCATTAGTGCCGGGCACCCTAGAAATTCTTAGTTAAGTGAATTAAAGAATACAGATATATATAATCTTACCTTTTATTTATTTATTTATTTAAATTTTTTTAGACAAGGTCTCACTCTGTTGCCTAGCCAGGAGCACAGTAGCACAGTCACTGCTCTCTGTAGTCTCAAACTACTAGGCTCAGGAGATCTTCCTGCCTCACCCACCCCAGTATCTAGGAGTACAGGTGTGCTCCACCAAGCCCAGCCAATTGGTTTTTTCAAGACAGTCTCAGTCATTCAGGCTGGAATGCAATAGCACAGTCTTGGCTCACTGTGACCTCTGCCTCCCAGGCTCAAGTGATCTTCCTGCCTCAGCCTCCCAAGTAGCTGGGACTGCAGGCATGTGCCACAGTGTGCATGCCTGGATTTTTAAATTTTTTGTAAAGACAGGATTTCACCATGTTGCCCAGGCTGGCCTTGAACTCCTGAGCTCCAGCAGTCCATCCACCTCAGCCTCCCAAAGTGCTGGGATTTACAAATGTAAGCCACCACGCCTGTCCGCACAAAGTGTTTTATAGAGACAGGGTCTTACATTATTTCCGGTTACATTATGTCCGGTTGGTCTTGAACTCTTGGCCTTAAGCGATCCTCCCACCTCAGCCTCACAAAGTGCTGGAATTACAGGTATGAGCCACCAGCACGGGACATAGAATTTAAAGGGGAAAGCCAGTTATTTTGTTTTCCCTGTTATTTATTTCCCAGAGGTAACTCTTAACTGTTCTTTTGAAAAATATATGTATATATATATATATTTTTTCCGAGATAGGTTCTCGTGACTTTCTTTTTTTTTTTTTTAAATTTGGGATTTCACTCTTCACTCGTTGCCCAGGCTGGAGTGCAGTGGTGCGGTCTCGGCTCACTGAAACCTACACCTCCAAGGTTCAAGCGATTCTCCTGCCTCAGCCTCCCAAGTAGCTGGGATTACAGGCATGCGCCACCATGCCTGGCTAATTTTGTATTTTTGATAGAGACAGGGTTTCTCCATGTTGGTCAGGCTGGTCTCAAACTCCTGACTTCAGGTGATCCACCCACCTTGGTCTCTCAAAGTACTGGGATTACAGGCGTGAGCCACCATGCCCGGCGAAAGATTTACTTTTTAAAAGTGAGTTATTGGGTCAAAGGGTTTCTATTTTTAAACTTTATTGAGGTATAATTGATATATTTTTAAATGCACATGTTTAATGTATACATTTTGATCATTTGGAGGAATATTTACATTTTAAAGTTTGGTAAATGTTGCCAAATATGTTTTCCAAAAAAAAAGGTTGCATAATTTATAATCCCATCATTAATGCATTAGGTTAAGTATTATTGAATGAATACATGAGTTACTTGAGAATAGACAGGTAACTAGTCTTAGGGCTGAAATGATTTGGAAGGACTGTTCAGAGACAGTGGGGGTAGATAAACTGGATCTTGAGGAGTGAGTATGCCACAGATAGAGGAAAGTAGGGGAAAAGGATATCCTTAGTGAGAGGGAATGGGCCAAAGGCTGTGAAAGATTTACCAGGACAGAATTTTTACAATGTTGTCATACTCTGTTCATCTCTCAGTTCACTTTACGTTGGCATTGGTGTGGCGGGCAGGGAGGAACTAGGCACTGTCTTTTCTTCATGGCTTTACTCTATCACCTATGGAACAATCTTTTCTAAGTCTGCTATGCTTTGGCTGTCTGTTTTTCTGTTATAAAATTCTTTCTTAGACAAACTCATCTACATATTGTTCTTTTTTTTTTGGAGACCGAGTCTCCCTCTGTTGCCCAGACTGGAGTACAGTGGCATGAGCTCAGCTCACTGCAGCCTCTGCCTTCTGGGTTCAAGTGATTCTTGTGTGCCTCAGCCTCCTGAGTAGCTGGGATTACAGGCATGCACCACCACGCCCAGCTAATTTTTGTATTTTTGATAGAGACAGGGTTTTGCCATGTTGGCCAGACTGGTCTCAAACTCCTGACCTCAAATGATTCACCCACTTTGGCCTTCCAAAGTGTTGAGATTACAGGCATGAGCCACCACACCTGGACTACACGTTGTTCTTGAGTGAGCCATATGTATTACTACTGCAATAATTTTTTTTGACACTGTTGTAAAATTGTAAACTCAGTGGTTGCTTGACTTCAGTATTTGATTGCTTCCTTTTATGTGTCTTTTGTCTTCTTGATATCTTTTCCTTATCCCAACCTCAGGTGTTTGCTGTCATTTACCATTGTTGTTAGCGCCATTTATGCTTAATGCAGAATTACCAGTTAATATTTATTTGATAAATGTTTTATATAGTAAGCTCATCTTGTTCACTCTCCTGAATGCTTTCTTTATAATACTGTTTGGTAATGAAGTTTCTGTATTCTTCCCAGAATATATTTTCCTCATTAATAGATGTATGATATCATTATATGGACTTACAGTGCACAACAGAAATGATGTATAATTCATATATTATTTATAACAAGAAGAACTTGTTTTACAGTGAACTTCTGTTTACTGAATTTAATTCACAAGAGTTAGTAATTGGCAACCTTATGATTAGAATCCATGTGTTTCTGATTAAACAGCCAGAATGAAGTTTTAATTATCATATTATAATGCATCAATAATCGTTTCCCATGTAAAAGCTTTTAAAAAATACTTCACAACTACCTGAAGTTACACTGTAAGGAACAGGATGGTGCTGTGAGTTTCAGCATTGAGATTCTCTGTCTCTTCAAAGACAGCAATGATAAGTTAAAATACACACAATTAATAATCGTACTTTTAGAATGAATGTAAATGCATAAGTCTGCATCTTCTCTAGAAATCATGAAAAAGAAGAAAAACGCGTCAACCTCTGTTTTCAGTGAACTGAAAGACATTATATGTAAATTCCAGATTATGTTTATTGAGGGCTATCAAAAACATCTGAGAAGGGACAGAAGCTATTAGTTTAAATATACTTACTGACAGTGAGGGGTTCACTTTGAAGTTCAAAAGCTAAATCTCTTGTTTGTAATGACGAGGATTGGTTGCAGAAGTACCTGATTTGATTCAGAAAAGAGAAAGTAGAGCTGTACAAAACCACACGTGTGCACACAGAGCCACATGTACAGGAACCAGCTTTTCTCTGTATTTTTTTTAAAATGATTTATTTATTTATTTATTTTGAGGTGGAGTCTCGCTCTGTCACCCAGGCTGGAGTGTAATGGCACGATCTCGGCTCACTCTAACCTCTGCATCCCGAATTCAAATGATTCTCCTCCCTCAGCCTCCCAAATAGCTGGGATTATAGGTGTGCACCACAAAGCCTAGGTAACTTTTTTATTTTTAGTAGAGGTGGGGTTTCACCAAATTGGCCAGGCTGATCTTGAACTCCTGACCTCAGGTGATCCTCCCACATCCCGGAGTGCTGGGATTACAGGCGTGAGCCACTGCACCTGGCCAAAAAATGTATTAATTCATACACAACTACTTACTTCTGGTTTGTTGAAACAGCCAGACATTTGCCACAATAATATCTGTCAAAATGGCTTGCTGTAAACATTCCAGCACCACATTCATCTGAAGGGCACTCCTAAGGCAACTAATTTTACCATTCTCATTCACCTTATAGTATTTCAGGACAGCCAGCTTAACCTTCTTTCTCTTATGCTTATTCTTCTTGGGAGTGGTATAAGACTTCTTCCTTAACACCACCACCACGTCTCAACACAAGATGAAGAGTAGACTCCTTTTGAATGTTGTTAGACAAAGTATGTTCATCTTCTAATTGCTTGCTATCAAAGATCAGTCTTTGCTGATCAGGACGAATTCTTTCCTTATCCTGGATCTTGGCCTTTACATTTTCTCTTGTATCCGAGAGTTCAGTCTTGAGGGTAACTGTCTTCCCCATAAGGGTTTTTACAAAAATCTGCATTTTGGTGGCAGCTCCATCTGAGGTTGATTGAAAGAAAGAAATGAGTTAGATCAGGGATACAGGAGAAAGCAATGGACAGGGCACTGGTTGGAGAGCAGCAGAAGAGCACACACTCTATTATTTATAGCATCAAAGGAGTAGAGAGTCTTTTTCCTGTGAAGCCTGTATTTCCATCCCTACCCATTCCCAGGAATCTGTGTAAATAGCTGTTTCAGGAAAATCCAGTTTATTATGTTATGCAAAATACAAAAGAAGCTGATATGGCAGCATAACTTCCCAAAGACTAAGGACAGTGAATAGTGAAGTGTTGCTACAGAGCAGATGAAAATTGTGACCCAGTATTTCACCATCTATTTTTTAGACTTGAGTCAAGCTGTAAATAGTTCTACAAAAGAAAATTACAAAGTAGGGGGCTCACGCCTGTAATCCCAGCACTTTGGGAAGCCAAGACAGGGAAATCACTTGAGCTTAGGAGTTCGAGACCAGCCTAGGCAACGTGGCAAAACCCTATCTCTAAAAAAAAAAAAACACACACAAAATTAGCTGAGTGTAGTGACTCATGCCTGTAGTTCCAGCTCCTTGGGAGGCTGAGGTGGGAAGATGGCAGGAGGTGGACGTTGCAGTGAGCTGAAATTGTACCACTGCACTCCAGCCTGGGCAACAAAGGCAACAGACCCTGTCTCAAAAAAAAAAAAAAAAGTACAGAAATGCAAATGAAATAAGGAGCACAGAAGCAGACTAGTCCCAAGGAAAACATAATAAGAGACACAGGGATTTTAAAATACAGAAATAAAGGGTTTTTTTTTAAGTGTTAGAAAATACGGTAGATCCAACAAACTTTGAATTGAAACCCCCATAGAAGAAAAACAAAACGTCACAACAGAACAAGTGGTTAAAAACACAATTGAAGAAAAACTAACTCAGCTGAAACTTACATATTGAAAGGGCATCTGTGCCAAGGAAAATTGACCAGAAAGATCTTAAAGATTTCCTTTGGACAGCCAGACACCTTCCTAACTACTCCATTCTAAGTCATTTATAAGACTTTGAAATCTGCCTGGCCTTAGAATTCTCCACAACATTCAACACAAGTGAAACAACATTTATAAGATAAAAAAGTAAAGTGTGAGCTAAAGATTTTATATCCAGTCACATTGTTCTTAGAGAACAAATAGTACTCAAAAAATTAAAAAAAAAAAAACAGGAACCAAAAAAAAAAAAAAAAGAAAAAAGAAAAACAGTACTCAGAGAATAATTGTTTATGTGAGCCTTCCTGAGGAAAATACTAGAATATAAACTTCAGCTGACTGACGTGGGGAAATGATCTATATATAAATTCAGTGTATGAACAAATTCAGTGCTTACACACCGAATTTATATGTAGACATAAAGACTAAAATGTGGGCTGGGTATGGTGGCTCACATCTGTAATCCCAGCACTTTAGGAGGCCAAGGCGGGCAGATCACTTGAGGCCAGGAGTTTGAGACCAGCCTGGCCAACATGGTGAAACCCTGTCTCTACCAAAAATATAAAAATTAGCTGGGCATGGTGGTACACACCTGTAGTCCCAACTGCTTGGGAGGCTGAAGCACGAGAATTACTTGAATCTGGGAGATAGTGGATTGCAGTAAGAGATCACGCCACTGCACTCCAGCTTGGGTGATAGAGTGAGACTCTGTCTCAAAAAAAAAAAAAAAAAAAGACTAAAATGTGGCGATCATAATGACAGAACATGATGTTAATATGCTGATGATATAGCAGTGATCAAACTAATAAAATTTGAGAGGAGTTGCCATATAGTAATAACTGATGTTGAAAAAGATGTTTAAACATCACATTCTTTTAAAGTTTATATTTCAAGTATTAGAATTATAAACATATTCAGCACTTTAAAAGAAACATTAAAATAACAAAGAAAACTAAAGCACTCAAGATAATGCTATTAGTTTTAATACTGTTAATTAAATCGGGTAGTGGGAGAGGAAGCATGCTAATTTTAAAACATTATTCATATTGAGGAAATAATAGGTGTTGTTTAAAGACGTAGAAATTATAAAGGTAACCATTAGAACAAAGCTATAAACCTTCCTAAAGACTGAAAGAACTGCAAATCCATTAAAAATAAAACATCACTTAGTGAAAAAATACTTGTATATAACCACATACATAACAAGACACAGTAGCCGTAAGACCAAACATGCCTTTCTCTCTCTCTCTCTCTCTCTCTCTCTCTCTCTCTCACTCTCACTTTTTTTTTTTTTTTTTTTTTTGAGGCAGAGTCTCACTGTGTCTCCCAGGCTGGAGTGCAGTGTCACAATCTCAGCTTACTGCAATCTCCGACTTCTGGTTTCAAACCATTCTTCTGTGTCAGCCTCCCAAGTAGCTGAGACTACAGGAGCCTGCCACCATGCCTGGCTAATTTTTGTATTTTTAGTAGAGACAGGGTTTCACTGTCTTGGCCAGGCTGGTCTTGAACTCCTGACCTTGTGAACTACTGCGCCCAGCCCAAACATGTCCTTAACAAAAGATGTGAATATGCTTAACTCACCTTTAGAAGGAAAATATTTTTAGATTATATTCAAGGCAAAACCCACTCTGTGGTTTATACAAGGTACACACCTAAGACAGTGATTGTGAAAGATTGATATTTTAAAAGAGAAAAGGTATAAATTACAAATGCAAATGAAAAGAATTTAGGAGTGTCATGATTTTAACATACTAGATGGAGTTCTTACTAAAAAACAATGAAGAGTGGCACTTATTTCTTAAAAGATACAACGAAAATTTAATAACTGTGAATAGCAGTATGTCAGATAACATAACAGCAACCTTGGTGAAGCAGAAATTACTGAAAATACAAGGAAAAATGGAAATACATTCATAGCAGGAAATATTTATGTGAAAGACACAAAACAAGCTTCAACAAATGAAACAACACAATGTTTTTTAATTTTACAAATTAAAACACTGGACATTCTGATTCTAGAGTTCATAAGAGAAAGTAAAGGAAGAAGAGCCCGGAAAACTGAAAAAATGAAATTGGATGTTTTTCACGTAAATACCAAACGGATCGATGAAAAAAATAAAGCTATGAAAGTACTAAAAGAAAATAAAAGTCTTTTTATAATTTTGGTGTGGGGAAGACCTTTTAAATTGACTAAATCCAGAAATCATGAAATAATTGATAAATTGTGTTACATCAAAAAAAGCACTCTCAGGCAGGGCACTCTGGGAAGCCAACTTGGGTGGATTGCCTGAGCTAAGGAGTTTGAGACCAGCCTGGACAACATGGCAAAACCCTGACTCTACCAAAAATAGAAAAAATTGGCTAGGTATGGTGGCATGTGCCTGTGATCCCAGCAACTCAGGAGGCTAAGGTGGGATAATCTCTTGAGCCTGGAAGGCAGAGGTTGCAGCGAACTGAGATTCCAACCTGGGTGACAAAGTGAGATTTCTTCTCAAAAAAAGCATTCTCTGAATGGATAAAGAAAATGTATATACATTCAGTGAAATATTATTCAGAGTTTAAAAAGAAGGAAGTTTTGTCATGTGATGTAACATAGATGAACCTTGAGGATGTTATACTAAGTGAGAGCCTGTCACAAAAAGGCAAATACTGCATGACCCAACTTATGTGAGATATCTTGAGTAGTTAGACTCTTAGAAACAAAGTAGAATGGTGGTGGCTAGGGTAAGGGGGAAAAGGGAATTGTTCAGTGGGTATAGAATTTCAGCAAACTTACTTGTAACCAAAACTTTACAGTTAGGAATTAGCAAAACTTAGTGGTAATTTAAATCACAGACAAAGGGTAGCTTTCCTAATATACATATAAGAAGTACTTGGAAAAACAAAAGAAGTACTTGGAAACTCCACGAGAAAAAGACCTTGCAACTCCTTAAAAAGTGAGCAAAGATATGGATAGATAATGCACAGAAAATTAAATATGAGTGGCTTTTAAGCTAATGAGGCCAGTACCTCATTCACAGTAAGAGAAATTAAAACTGTAATGATTATAGTTCCCCTGTTAGGCAAAAACATAAAAGTTGGGTAACATACTCTATTGGTTGTAGAGCTCTGGGGGAAGAGCTGCTCGTACATTGGTGTTGAGAATACAAACTGAAATAACCCCTATGGAAGGCAATTGGTCATTATCTGCCAGAGTAAAAATGTATTGACCCAACAGGTTGAATTTTCTGAAATTTATCTTATACTTGCACACTTACCACATGATACATGTATCAGATTATTTTGTAATAGCAGAAGGTGAGAACATCAGGGGATTAGTCAAAGAAATTATGGAAAAACCATATAATGGAATACCATGCAGCTGTAAGAAAAAGGCAAATTTCTGGGGAGCTACATAATTTATATTCATATGGTTTTGTACATGCACAAACTTGGAAAGAATGGACAAGGAAATCTTAACTGATGTTACCTGGAGAAAAGGAAGAGGAACTGAATAAATAGAAAATTTGGGACGGATATTTTTCTCTTATTTTTTTTTCTTTTTTGAGACGGAGTTTTGCACGGAGTGCAGTGGCGCAATCTTGGCTTACTACAACCTCCGCCTCCCCAGTTCAAGTGATTCTCCTGCCTCAGCCTCCCGAATAGCTGTGATTACAATCACCCCACCATGCTGGGCTAATTTTTGTATTTTTAGTAGGGACAGGGTTTCACCATGTTGGCCAGGCTGGTCTTGAACTCCCTGAGCTTAGGTGATCCACTGTCTGCCAAAGTGCTGAGATTACAGGCCTGAGCCACCACACCCGGCTGAGACTTTTCATTCCTTTAAAAAAAGACGGGGCATAGTGGCTCACACCTGTAATCCCAGCACTTGTGCCAAGGTGGGCAGATTACCTGAGGTCAGGAGTTCAAGACCAGCCTGGCCAAAGTGGTGAAACACTATTTCTACTAAAAATACAAAAATTAACTGGGCATGGTGGTGGGCGCCTGCAATCGCAGCTACTAGGGAGGCTGAGGCAGAGAATTGCTTGTACACCCGGGAGGCAGAGGTTGCAGTGAGCTGAGGTCGTGCCACTGCATTCCAGCCTGGGTGATAGAGCGAGACTCTGTCTCAAAAAAAAAAAAAAGAAGGCACAGTGTTAAATAGAAGCTTAATATGTGAATCTATCAAAATCTGTTTGGCAAGTGGGAAGATGCCTCTTAGAGGTTGTCTGTAGAATAGATAACAAAACTCTACTGTATATAGGTAGACAGATTGAAGAGGGGAGATGAACAGCCTGTTTTTATTACCCCAGAAACTAGAAGACTGAATCAGGAAAATTCTGAAAAAGAATGTATGACTGCTGATTAGGATATGGCTTATATAAATTACAAGTCCAGAGTCGTGGAAAGAGGCAGTGACAGCCTCCTGGATAAAAGCTGGGCCTACCTGCCCATGATTTAGGGACTGGATCTTCAGAAGGAGACATCTGCGGCAATTACAAGACCTCATTCTGGGGTGGGAGGTTTGGGTAAGAGATGGTAGAAAATGGAAAATTGTTAGGGTGAGGTAAGCACACAAAGACACACACACACACACACACCCCCATCCACCCACCCACCCACCCATGCAACTTGGAGTTATAATGAACCTGCCAAGCAAAAATTTGAAAATATACAAGAAAAACTAAATCTGAAATAACCAAGTCAACATCTTCATCAGAAAGAAGAGAGAATGTTTTCTGTGTACTGATACAGAAATATCTCCTAAGTTTTGTTGTTTATTGGGGAAAAAAGCATATCATGATACAGTGTTTACAGTATGTTTTCTTTTGTGCAGGAGTAGGAATAATTGATATTTAAGGGAATCCTTAGTCTATAAGTGTAAATAATAGAACAATTTTAAAGTATGTGTTTACGATCCTCAGGGAGGTAAAGGAAGGAATAATAGCCATAAAAGAACCAAAATTACCAGTCTAAGCAACATAGCAAAACCTCATCTGTACAAAAAAATGAAAAATTAGCTGCATGTAGTGGTGCACGCGTGTGGGCCCAAGCTACTCAGGAGGCTGAGGTGGGAGAGATCGCTTAAGCCCAGGAGGTTGAGGCTGTAGTGAGCCATGATTGTGCCACTGTACTATAGCCAGGGCAACAGAGCAAGACCCTGTCTTTAAAAAAAAAAAAAAAAAAAACAACTTAAGAAAGATGTCATTAGATTTATACTAGATTGAACATGGTCAGTGAAACAGTGATTTGGAAAATAGTATTAAGGAATTCACCAAGAATATAGTAGGAGAGAAGTGAAAAAAAGTATATATTGAGTATAGATCGAGAGATTCAAACATAAGTTCAATATCCAAAAGAAGTTTTAGGAGAGGTTAGAGTAGTAGAAAAACAGTATTCAATGAGATAATGATTAAAAGGTTTCCAGAGTTGAAGGTTTCATTTTGAACTGTTTTTCTATCAAGATAGCACATTACTGAACACTTGCTTACCAGGATAAATTTTAAAAATCTTCCTCTAGATGCTCAAAAGTGAAATTGCAGATCATAAAAGATAAAAGTTTTTCAAAATGAAAAATGCCAGTCACTGCACCAAAACATCAGTTACATTCATCAGTTACATTAACAACATATTTACCAGAACAGTATCTTCCAGAAGATATGGGATCTTCTTTCCTCGGAATATAACTGTTGACCTTGACGTCTGTACTCATTTAAACCATTAGCTGTCAGCAAGAATGAGGCCCAAAGTGAGAAAATACACAAAATGAAGAGCTCCTCACTTACAGAAGGTTGATGAAAGAACCAGAGATTGTATTTCAGCAAGAAGAATAGTAAACTAGAGGGTAGGAGGAATTGCACAAAAGAATACAGTGGCAAACAAAGAATTGTTAAATATGTTGATAAATCAAGTTGACTTGATTGCAAATATATATAATATTTTTTATTTTATTTTATTTATTTTTTTAAGATGCGGTTTCACCATGATGGCCAGGCTGGTCTTGAACTCCCGAACTCAGGTGATCCACCCACCTCAGCCTCCCAAAGTTCTAGGATTACAGGCGTGAGCCACCGCACCCGGCCATATATAATATTTTTTAAAAGTAGAATCAAAACTCTAGACAATAACAAGAAAGTTGGGGAAAAAAATAGAGTTTATTGAGTCAGGAATGCTACTTTCTTGCTTTGTTCACAAAAAAGTCAATAGCACAAAAAGAGATACTGACCAGCTTCAGGGTATTTTACCAAAACTAAATAGCTATTTTGTGGCTCTGCAGCCAGACTACCTGAATGAAAGACTAGCTTATTTCTTACTAGCTGTGTGACATTAAGGAGTTACTTCACGTTTTTTGTGCCTAAATTTCCTTATGGTATAAATGGGGATAACAGTAATACCTTCTCATAGTTGTTGTGGGGAGGATTAAATGAAATACATATAAAGCATTAGAACACTAATTAGTACTACTCTATACATATTTGCTGCTGTTGCTGCCTTTATTTCTTTTTTAGCTTGAGTAACCACAAAAGGAATAGAAATAAAATAGACGTCTTCCAGACTGGCAGAACTAAGGGAATGAAAATAGGGAATGAAGGAAGCTTATCCTTTGGTATACCATCAGGATCAGTTGGAATAATTTTTGTTTTTTATTTTCATTTTTGTGCAGTACTATTTATAAGGGTTAATATTTTATGACTTGTATTCTTAGAGATGTACTGAAGAACAAAGAGAAAATCTATTAAAAAAAATTTTTTTTTCCTGTCTGGGCACAGTGGCTCATGCCTGTAATCCCAGTACTTTGGGAGGCTGAGGCAGGTGGATCACCTGAGGTCAGGAGTTCAAGACCAGCCTGGCCAACATCATGAAACTCTATCTCTACTAAAAATACAAAAATTAGCTGGGTGTGGTGGTGGGCGCCTGTAATCCCAGCCACTTGGAAGGCTGAGGCAGTAGAATTGCTTGAACCCGGGAGGCGGAGGTTG
Organism: Cheracebus regulus; assembly: GCA_963574635.1. Lineage (NCBI taxonomy): Eukaryota > Metazoa > Chordata > Mammalia > Primates > Pitheciidae > Cheracebus > Cheracebus regulus. Next base: position 33,569 of record CAUYQU010026170.1, read on the forward strand.
CAATGAACTGAGATCATGCCACTGCACTCCAGCCTGGGCAATAGAATGAGACTCCATCTCAAAATAAAAGATTGTTCTGTCTTATCGTTACCATATGAGTCCATTAGACCCTTTTAAATAAACCTAACATCCATTATGGGATTTCAGTAATCTTGCTTTTCTTACATATTGAAATATTTTACTATTCTGGGAATTTTATTATTACTCATCAATTACTTATACTGTGCCACCCCCCTGAAAAAAAGACAAAAATAAGAATGGTAGAATCTCCTAGAAGGAAGATGCAATAAATAGTCATTTTCAGTTTTCTCATTGCATTGCTTAAATATCAAATCCTACTTCAAAAAGGTATAAAAAAAATTTAGGAGACATGCAATTTAGAAGATAAATGCAAAGAGAAATAGCACTCTGGACTTAAGTTGTCCAATATGGTAGCCACTTGCCACATGTGACTAGGTATATTTAAATTAATTAAAATTAATAAAATTTAAAATTCCATTCCTCATCACGCTAACTTTTAAGGGGTTATGTAGGAGAAAAATACAACTTTCAATTACTCTCACTTTACTGTGGCTGGCTACCATGTTGGACTACACAGATAAGGTACATATTCATCATTGTAGAAAGTTATATTAGATATTGCTGTTCTGTACTCTAATAGTGATAGTGAAATGGAGCATGTAAGTGAAGTCTCATACTATGATTCTTGAGATGATCATATCTTGTATTTTCTCAGGACCTAAGAATTGAATGCATAAGATGATATAAGGACAAAAAGAAAATATGGTATTTTTATCCAGTTAGTCATTCAATAAGAATAGTTTGCAACATGAACCTGAACCATCTCTTTTTGCTTAAAAGAAAAAAAAAAAGTCCTGTGACAATGTTTTTTAAGTTTTGTATATGGCCAGGCACAGTTGTCATGCCTATAATCCTAGCACTTGGGGAGGCGGAGGCAAGTGGATTGCTTGAGGTCAAGAGTTCGAGACCAGCCTGGCCAACATGGTAAAATCCCATCTCTATTAAAAATACAAAAATTAGCCAAGCATGATGATGCATGCCTGTAGTCTCAGCTGCTCCAGGAGGCTGAGACACGAGGATTGCTTCAACCCAGGAGGTAGAGGTTGCAGTGAGCTGAGATTGCACCACTGTACTGCAATCCTGGGTGACAGAGCAAGACTCTGTCTCAAAAAAATTTTTAATTTTGTACGATGTTTGTAAAATTTTTCTTAGTACAAAGAGGTGTTTGCTGTATTTAAATTCCTGTTAAAATTTATTTTAAAAGTTGTCTTGCACCGTCTCTGTAAATTATTTGTAAAACAGGCTGGACGCAGTGGCTCACACCTGTAATCGCAGCACTTTGGCAGGCCGAGGATGGCGGATCATGAGGGCAGGAGATCAAATACCATCCTGGTTAACACGGTGAAACCCCATCTCTACTAAAAATACAAAAAATTAGCCAGGTATGGTGGCACGTACCTGTAGTCCCAGCTACTCGGGAGGCTGAGGCAGGAGAATCGCTTGAACTCGGAAGGCAAAGATTGCAGTGAGCTGAGATCACGCCACTGCACTCCAGCCTAGGTGACAGAGCGAGATTTTGTCTCAGAGTGAGATTCCGTCTCAAAAAAAAAAATTATTTGTAAAATAATCTAAATCTTTTTTTAAGGCATCCTTTGGACCCAGGTAGTAAATGGTATGTTGAGGGTTAAAGGGTGAGAGGAAAAGAGGGAATGGGAAGTAAAGGAAAATCAGGATAAATGTAACATGACAAAATAGAAATATAATTACAGTGGATTAAATGGATATTTTAAAAACAAGCTAGCTGCTCGTTATAATAGGCATACTCAAAGCAGAGGGACACAGTAAATGTAAAGGAATGAAAATGTGGTAAGTTGAACACGTATATATCTTAGTTTTTACTTGAAACCATGGTACAGTAAAATAATTTTTAAAAGACATAAACCCACAAGAACAGAGAAAAGGGTAAGAGGAACAAAATAAATCAACAATTTGGAAACTGAAAAGTGAGTGAATGTTAGTGACTTAGTGTACCCAATAAAGTTGAAACTATATGGAAGCTACAAGAAATAAGCCAAATCATGCCAAAGAACCCCAAAAGACTAAGAAATTAGAGAGACAAGTACCTTTGAAGGCCATGTGCAGGGCAAGGATAAAACCCAGCAACACTGGTTGTATGACTTTCAAAAGAGCAATTAGACTTCTTAGCTTCCTTTCTGTGTCCTGTGCAACCAGGTATTTGCCTTTTTACCATCAAGGATGAAAACTGAGGCTTATTGTGGGAGAGAAATACCAGATACAGATAAGGGAAGGACCTTCAAACCTAAAATCTTGATTAAATGGAAAATCTACATATGAAAAGTTGAGAATCCCAGTGCTTTAAACCTCTGCCTCCTTGAATACTAGCTTCTAGATTTACACCTTTCAAGAAGAGGCTATAAGAGTACTTTTTGGGAAAATCTGTCTAAAAATAAGTCCATAGACTTACCAGTAGTGATACTGAAACTTATTGTGTTCCTACTTTATTACTCTACAGTAGCAGTTCTCAAACTTTTTTAAATTTCAAGACCCTTTTAACTGCTTAAAAGTCGTGGAGCCCTGTACCCCAATAGATTTTTTTTTAATGTGGGTTATAGCTATCAATATTTACTGTATTATAAAATTAAAAATTTTAAATATCTCTTTAAAAGTAACAGTAATCTATTAAATATGTTACATGACATGATTTTTGTGAAAAATAATTTCCAAAACAAAACTTAGAGTGGAATAGTTTTACATATTTGTGAATCTAATGTCCAGCTTAACCGGAATTGACTATAATATCTGCTTCTATATTTGGGGTGTCGTGATATCCCATGTCATATATGTAGCCTCTGGAAAACTCTACTGTGTACTTGTAAGAAAGTGCGAAAAAAATAATGTCGTAATGTCTATTGATAATGAAAATAAGGTGGGGCACAATGGCTCGTGCCTGTAATCCCAGCACTTTGAGAGGCCGAGGCAGGCAGATCACTTGAGGTCAGAAGTTCTAGACCAACCTGGCCAACATAGTGACACCCCATCTTTACTAAAAATACCAAAATTAGGCAGGCATGGTGGCACTCACCTGTAGTCCCAGCTGCTGGGGAGGCTGAGGCAGGAGAATCACTTGAACCTAGGAGGCGGAGGTTGCAGTGAGCCCAAGATTGCACCATTGCACTCCAGCCTGGGCAGGAAAAGCAAAACTCCGTCTCTCACACACACACAAAAATAATAATAATAATGAAAATAGTTTTGACTGTAATACTTTCCGAAAGTCATCCCTTGATGACTTCCAAGAATTCCCAGACTACACTTTGAGAACAGCGCTCTACACTAAATCCTACCAATCATAACCTCATACGGAATTTCTGAACAGCATTTTAGAAGTGCTGTACTCTAATGTATTTATGGATAGCTGGAGATTACCAGACAATTGAGGAAAACTTATAACAGGAAAGATGGAAGCCAGAGCAGAAAGATGGAAGTAACTTGGAAGCAGCAGAAGTGTTCAGGAAGAAGAAAATGTGAAAGAAACTAAGATTCAGAGGAATAAAAGAATTACTGTTATTTGTGAAATCAGAGCTGGAGATTACAAATAAGCATCAAAGAACGGAAATGAGCTCTTGGAAATTAAAAATGTCAAAATATATATGAAATGTGGAAGATACTGCTATAAGATAATAGAAATGTTGACAGATTATCTTTGTAATAGTGGGAAAAGACTGTGTATAGAACTTTGAAAGCACATTACTTGGTGTCAGAAAGTGGAATGAATTTGTTTATATCAGAATTAAAGAGTTCTGTGCATACATTGAAGGGACATCATGATAGAATGGGAAGAGATGTTTTCAAAATTTGAAATCTAACAAGGGATTTAACATCTGTAGGATTCAAAAGCTCCTGAAAATCAAAAGGAAAAAGACAGCAACCCTAATATAAAAACACACAAAGGTTCTAAACAGGCGATTTGTAGGACGAACCTCAAAGTTAAAAACCGATGAAGACATGCTCAAACCATTAATTGTCAGGAAAAATGTAAATTAAAATGAGATCTATTAGTTTGAGGGAAAGAAAAACCAGAAAACTGGATGCATTTAGTTATCTTTCATAACAGATTACCCCAAAATTTAACATCTTAATCTATATCAAAGTCTCATTAGGTTGCAGTCAAGCCGTCGGGCAGGGTTGTAGTCATTTGAAGGCTTGACTAGGGCTGAAATATGAGCTTTCAAGATGTCTCATTTATGTAGCTGTTAGCAAGAGGAGTCAGTTTCTTGCTAATTGTTTCCCGAAAGTCTCAGTTTTCTGTTGCCTGGGCCTTTCCACAGGGCTACTTGAATGGATTCATAAGGCTGCTTCTGGTGATATGGCATGTGGCTTTCTCCACAGCAAGTAAGTCAAGAGAGAGCAAGTAATTCAAGAGAGAGCAAGTAATCCAAGAGAGAGCAAGCAGGGAGCTACTGTGTCTTTTATCCCCTACTTTCCCAAGTTGCATACTGTCAGCACTTCCTATTCATTACAAGCAAGTCACTAAGTTCAACCAATGCTTAAATGGAGAGCAATACAGCTTCACCTCATCAAGGGAGAGGAGTTTGAAAGCATTTGTGGACTTTCTAAAACCCCTACAGAAGATAATGCGAAGTGTTAGTGGTGAGTGTAGACTCTGCTGCCATTCTGGAACTCAACTAGTAGTAAGTATGTGAATGTCTTATGATCCAGTAATTTCATTTTTAGACATCTCAGAGTATTTGTAAGAGTTTCATAAAGAGATATGTATGTGGGTATTCATTGCCATATTATTTGTAGTGGCAGGCAGTTGGAGACAGTCTGTGTCCCATATATCAATCTGAATGTAGATAAGTAAACTGTGTGAGTGCTTGTTGTACTAGTTTTTCTAGTGCTATCATAACAAACTACCACAGACTAGGAGCTTGAAACAATTTATTCTCTCACACTTCTGTCTAAAATCAAGGTAGCAGCAGCACCATGCTTCTTTGAGATCTGGGTAGAATCTTCTTGCCTATTTCTAGATTATGGTTGTGGCTGTTAATCCTTGGCATTCCTTGGTTTGCAGCTGCATCACTTCAGTCTCTGCTGTCACATGGCATTCTCCCTGTGTGTTTCCGTCTTCACATGCCATTTTCCTCTTTTTATAAGGACACTAGTCCTATTGAATTAGTCCCATAAAGGACCTCACCTTAACTTGCATTTTCAGACCCTGTTTCCAAATATGGCCACATTCACAGGTATCAGGGGTTAGGGCATAATGTCATTTTAAGAGATACAATTCAGCCTACACACAGAGACTATTTATGTAGCAATCAGAAGCAACTTATTAGATTTATGCATAGTACAAAGCAGAAAACCTAAGAAGCAGAATGAAATGGTAGGTAGCAATAATACTAATTTTAAAATCCATGTGTATTATGGTTCTCCAGAGAAGCAGAATTCAATAGGAGAGAGAGAGAGACAGAGACAGACAGACACAGACACTCAGGAGAGTTTGATGGTACAGATGGACACCAAAGGCAGTTGACTAGAGAATTCCTTCTTGCTTATAGAGGCCTCTCTTTGTGTTCTATTCATATCTTGAACTGATTGGACGAGGCCCACCCACATGGGAGGCAGTCAGCTTACTCAGAATTCACCAGTTTAAATTTTAATCTTGGCCAGGCACAGTGGCTCACTCTTGTAGTCCCAGCACTTTGGGAGGCTGAGGTGGGTGGATCAGCTCAAGTCAGGAGTTTGAGACCAGCCTGGCCAACATGGTGAAACCCCATCTCTCCTAAAAATACAACAATTAGCCAGGTCATACTTCCACCTAATATGATATAACTATCCTGTTTACCACCAAAAGTGCACTAACCCTTGCCCCAAAAAAGGATGCAAAACACTTGGGGTGAGGTTTGCTTTTCTTGATATCCTGTAACTTAAATACTCTGTGGTATTTATAACTACCTTCTTCCACTACCCGTTCTGTACTCTATTTGCCTTCAGCAAGTACTTCAGCTGGCCGTGGATCTTTACCTGGTGGGGTAACCCAAACCTTCATTCCTGATGTGTCTGGGCCATTGGTAGTCCCCACCTGAATTGGGTTAGCATAGTTTTCCATTGCATTTGATTACAGGGCATGGTAATACTAAGAGAGTCTACCTAGGGGATCTCCTGTATTCCAGACATACTTTTCCTTTCCTTCATTGTGGAGTAGCAATCCAGTTACCCCTTGGTTGTGAAGATCAGTCACTCCAGCCAGCACAGTAACATTCTTTGCCTGTTGATTCAAAGGCATAAGGAGTCCAAAATGGCCAGGTGGTAGTCTTAACTTTCAGTTCAATGAAATAATTATTGTGTCTCTTGATAGAAACCTAGAACTAAAATATCTAGGCCAGCAGAGCATAAGATCCCAGAGACAAGAAGCAGAAATTTTGTTAGTGAGTTACCAGGGTTAATAAGTGGTGTCACTCCAATTTCCACCCTTTGTTTCCTGGACCTGTGAATTCTGGCTGTGGAAGAAATAACACCGTATATTGGACACTGATTCAGAACAGAGTCTCCTGGAGAACTTTTCCTCAACCCTGCAAGGTGTTGCCACCTAGTTAACGTTGTAACTCAATCTTCAAAAGGCCATTTATTTGTTCTATGAAGCCAGCTGCTTCAGGATGCAGGGGAATATGTAAGACTGGTGAATTCCATGAACATGGGCCCATTGCTGCCCTTCATTTGCTGTGAAGTGTGTATTCCAGTGAGAATAAATGCTGCCTTTTTGAAAATGCTGGACCATGGAAATGGTCTAGTATAATCCATCTGCCACCAGGTACCTGGCTGTCACCCCAGAAAATGGTACCATATTGGGGGCTAATAAGTATTGGCCTCTGCTGCTGCCAGATTAGACACTCAGCAGCAGCCATAGCCAAATCAACCTTGGCAAATAGAAGTCTGTGTTGCTATGCCCAGGTATAACCTCCATTCCTGCCACCATGGCCACTTTATGAGCTCACTGTGCAATAACAACAGTGGTTGGGGAACTAGAATTTAAAAACAAAAATATGGAATGTGGTCGGTTAAAGTACAGAGCTGTCAGTCTGGGAGGTCCAACTCTCAAATATTAGGAGTTCCAGAAGTAGGAAATTGAAAATTAATTCACACAAATATTTCAAGAAAATTTCTCAAAGATAAAGTACATGGATTTACAATTGGAAGGGCCCACCAAGCATTCACGACAGTGAATGTTACAAGGCCCACATTGTGGCATATTGTGAAATTTCAGGGTACCCCGGAGTAAAGAGAAGAACGTGAAAGCTTCCAGAGATTTCATATATTCTATTCATATAGTCTTGATTCCCAGCTGCTGCTGCTGCTGCTGCTGCTTTTTTTTTTTTTGGAGGCAGAGTCTCACTGTATCCCCCAGGTTGGAGTGCAGTGGTGCGATCTAGGCTCACTGCAACTTCTGCCTCCCGGGTTCAAGCGATTCTCCTGCCTCAGCTTCCCAAGTAGCTGTTGTGGCTTCTTTATACATTTCAGACCATCCAGTAGTAACACTGGCTTGAATTCTAACATGGCAATAGTTGGCCAGGGATTTGCACTGGGTGAGGATTGTATGGGCCATAAGTTCTTCAATTCTCTGCATCCCCTAATATTTCTTAATGTTTTACTTCACTCACTTTCTTTAACTGTGACCTTTGTAGGCATTTAAGTATATGACCCTTGATAACTATTTAGCCCATATTCAGAGACTTAAAAAAAATAATGTTATTTCTAATGGGCACCGGAAACACAATATGGGATTAATTAATGGTTTTTTTTTAAAGCCTCAAATTTAGGCTGGCATTATCATCTCTATTTACCTGGTAATGCAGTATGTTCTTAGGAGAATATGTGTATGTATGTATATAAATGTGTATGTATGTATCCATGTCTACATAGATAACAATATGCAGGTATGTGTGTCAGTTTTTTATTGACTTACTCCAAGCATTTGTTGTAGATTCCCTGGAGTCTGGTAGTTTATGTTTGTGAATTCAGTGAAGCTTAAGGTCCTGATGTTCTTAAGCGATCAAGTGACCATTAGAATTAATAATTTCTCAAATCTTTATCACTAAAAACATTTAACCTTTTTCATATGTGTCATTAGACTGGGACTTGGAGTAATCATTTATACTGCTTAGTAATTATTTTTGGCTCTCCTCCATCTGGCATTTCCTGACCCCTTTGTCATTGGGCCATGTGAACAGTTCTGACCAAAGAGTTGTGAATGGAAGTTAGTGTGTCACTTCCAGGCCATCATTTAATTGCCAATATGAGACCTTCTAGAACTCTCTTTTCTTTCTGCTGCTGCAACTAGGAGTGTTTCAAAAAGTAGCTGCTCCATAAGCTGAGTTCCTTTGGAGGATGATTCTATGGAGCAGAGCTCTTAAATAACTCATGATAAGCATGTAAAGTGAACAACAAATAAATCTTTGTTGTTTTAAGCTAGACCTGAGATTTTGGGGATTTGTTACTACAGCTTAAACTAGCCTATCTGACTGATACTACACTGTACCAAAAAAGTGAAGAGAGAATAATGAAATTAAGTAATTAAAGCAGTTAATTAAAGGAAGCCATGTTAGACAAAATCTGGAACCTGGGAGCAATTAGATTTTTAGTCTTCAGGTAGATTACTTATAAGTTGTGAGTATCATCAGAGGGCCTTAATTCTTAGATATTGCAACTCTGTTTGTGAGTACATATAAACATGCCAGAAAACACAAAACATTTTTTAGAGTCAGAACAGTGTTACATCCTTAAAAGTAGTTTGAAGATGATCAAGGTTCATCCTGGAGAATCCTGGCTGTTATCAAAGTGTGTTTGGAGGGGTGGGTATTTTTTTCTCAAAGTGACATGGAGTTGGAAGAAAACTTGCTAGCATAGATATGTGTAACAGAACACATAATTTTGTGATACAGTTTTTTTTTTTTTAATGCTAGAAGAACCTTTAGGTACCATGTAATAGAACACCCTCATTTTGTAGGTGTTGTCTGTTTTTATAAAAGATGAGATACCTGCTTTCCACATTATTTTTAGGTTTTAAATCATTTTTATTTCCTTTTCTCAGCTTTTTTTTTTTTTTAATAGAGTCTGATTGTCATCCAGGCTGGAGTGCAGTGGCATGATCCTAGCTCACTGCAGCCTCAAACTCCTGGGATCAGGTGATCCTCCCATCTCAGCCTCTCAAGTAGCTAAGAATACAGGTGTGTGCCACCATGCCTAGCCAATTTTTTGTGTGTGTGGGGAGATGGGGGTCTTGCTGTGTCGCCCAAGTTGGTCTTGAACTGGCTGCAAGTGATTGTCCCGGCCTCAGCCTCCCAAGGTGCTGGGGTTATAGATATGAGCCACTGCACCGGCCCTAGCTAATATTTTTTTAAAAGTATCTTTGCTGATTATTTGTTTTTCCTTTGCTCCCTTCTTTCCCCCTTTATCATATTTAATCCTCACAATGGTTCTAAGAAGTAATTACTTTTCTGCCATTTTACCCATGTGGAAACTGAGGCTTAATAAAGCTGAGGAGTCTCCCTGCAATCATATAGCTAAGTATTGGGGCTGGTATTTGAACACATTCTGTTGCCTCTAATAATATCCCATGTTGTTTCCACCAGTGTCTTAAATTTTAAGAGTTTTACACAAATGTAGAGAATGTTTTTACTTTGATGACTATTAATTAAAATTAGATCTGCCAGAGTGACAGGAAACCCAAAACAACAGTTTTTAACAAGATAGAAATTTATTCTTCTCTGTTGTGATGAAAGTCTAGAGGTAAGAATCTAGAGTTGGTATGAAGTCTCCACTATGACATTAGGGACCTGTGCCCCTATTTTATTTATTAGTCTGCAATACTTAAACACAACTTTTATGTTTCAGACTATGTGTTTATGCTCCAACATTCTTCCTAGAGGAAGCAGAAAGGGTGAAGAAGGGCCTTCTTCCTTTCAGAACATATCTCAGAAGTCATACAGGACACATGTATCCCATAGGCCAAAACCTAGTCAAATGGCCAACTCAGTAATAAGAGAAACTGAGAAATGAGGGCTTTATTCAAAATGTTCATCTGCACAGGTAAAAATCTGCATTCTGTCACAGAGGGGGTAAATAGATTTGGGGTGATAGCAGTTTCTGTCACAAGATATAGTCAGGTTTTGCCGCAGTTTATTTATTGAGCACTTATCTGCCAGACACTTTGGTTCATATGTATTTACACACACACACACACACACACACACACACATACAAAATATATATATATATATATATGCAATTAACACAGATGTATTAATTCCTGTGGAAACAGGAAACAGTTTAGGAAATTTTAAAGAAAAGTTTACTCTATAAATAGGTTTAAACTAATGAGTGCCCAGGTTTTATTTATACATGTAGTAGAAAAGTCTGATCAAGTGTTACACTAATATTTTACTTTAAGTATTGTTGGCAAAATAGATGAGGAAAGAGTGTTCTTATCTCACATAACAAAATAGAGTATTTTAGTACATGTGGATTCATTTATGGATCTTAAAAGTAGAACAAAATTTCAAGGCTTTGCTTCTTTTCAATTCTGTCACTTGATTTGGTTGAATATACCTAATTCATAAATGTGTCGTTCCCCTTCTGAGTTAGTGATTCACCTGATCTCTTGGACTTTTACTCATCTTAACAGAAGCCTTTATTTGTTTATAACATAATTTATTAAATCTAGATTCTTATTTGCCATTATTTAACCTAGATTCTTGTTTATTCTTTCCTTTTTTTTTTGAGATGGAGTTTCACTCTTATCACCCACCCAAGCTGTAGTGCAGTGGGTCGATCTTGGCTCACTGCAACTTCTGCCTCCCAGGTTCAAGAGATTCTCCTGCCTCAGCCTCTCGAGTAGCTGAGATTACTGCACCACCACACCTGGCTAATTTTGCATTTTTAGTAGAGATGGGGTTTCGCCATGTTGGCCAGGCTGGTGATCCACCTGCCTTGACCTCCCACAGTGCTAGCATTACAGGTGTGAGCTGCTGCACCCAGCCAGTTCCTGTCTTTAATTATGAGTTGTTCAAAGGTAGTTTTTATCTCTGTTTCATTATCTTTTTATGGTTTCTCATGAAGTACCATGAGTACTTAATAAATGCTTTTTTATATTTAATGAAGGGGAACATTTATTAGGAAGGATTCTGTTTAACTTCCATAGTTATGTTAGTCTTATAACTGAAGATCAGTGAAATCACATGCCTTTGTAAACGTGACCAAATTACCAGCTTTTTAATTGAAATAAATTAAAAATTCCAGCATGTATGTCACATTGTAAGTTGACTACCATTTTGTTCAAAATAATAAGCAAAACCATAAATCCAGCTTTAGATTTATCGATTTATCTTTATGGTTTTTTGTTGTTGTTGTTTGTTTGTTTGAGACAGAGTCTCACTCTGTCTCCCAGGATGGAGTGTAGTGACTCAGTCTTGGCTCACTGCAACCTTCGCCTCCCGAGTTCAAGCAGTTCTCCTGCCTCAGCCTCCCAAGTAGCTGGGATTACAGGCATGTGCCACCATATCCAGCTTGTTTTTGTATTTTTAGTAGAGACGTGGTTTCACTGTTTTGGCCAGGCTGGTCTCCAACTCCTGACCTCAAGTGATTGGCCCACCTTGGGCTCCCACAGTGCCAGGATTATCAGTGTGAGCCATCGCGTCTGGCCTTATCTTTGTGTTGTAGAGGAGAATGCTGTATTTCTTAAGATTTAACCAATTCCTTGAAAAATTTTGCACCATAACCCCACAATATTAGATCTAGTGAGAACTAGGGGAAACTTTTGAAATAAAGTTACTACTTTTATTTAGGTACTTCATAAATTAGAAGCTATCTGTAGACCCTTTTTTAAAAGAAGATTTTATTAAGCTAATGCCCTTATGATTTGATTATAGGTTTCACTTAAGTTTTCTTTAGCTAGACTGTTTCAGAGTCATGCAGATGAGCTATTTAAGAGTACTTGTAGAAATTTAAGTATATTTTCATTTAAATCTGTTTCTCTATTGGTCTGAAAGCAGAACATGTTTTATAAAATCAACTAGTGATTATTCCTAACAAAAAAAGTGTAAATGGAATTCTAATAATTAACTCACTAGCTTTCCTGTAGCATGTTTAACTTGACAGTACTTCTTGTCAGGCTAATCTAACAACAATGTTTTGGTTTTATTTTCTATATTGAAATAGATTTGAAGGCAGGGGGAAAGCTTGTTTTATTTTGTATGTGGGGTCTTTTTTGTGTTGTTTGTTTTGAGATGGAGTTTCACTCTTGTCACCAAGGCTGGAGTGCAGTGGTGCGTTCTCGGCTCACTGCAACCTCTGCCTCCCAGGTTCAAGCGATTCTCCTGCCTTAGCCTCCCAAGTAGCTGGGATTATAGGCGTGTGCCATCATGCCCAGCTAATTTTTGTATTTTTAGTAGAGATGGGGTTTCACCATGTTGGCCAGGCTGGTCTCAAACTTCTGACCTCAGGTGATCCATCCACCTCAGCCTCCCATAGTGCTGGGATTATAGGTGTGAGCCACCACGCCTGGCTGAAAATGTTTTGAAGCTGCCATAAGTCTTTTGGCTAGTTTTCTTAGGTTTGTTATAGTTATTAGACAGCATTTATGTACTTTTACGGTGATAATCACTGCTAAAAGATGATCCAGAAAAAGAATTATACATTGTGCATATTTTGAGATTTGCATGTACATTTTTATGATTAAGCATTTGCCCTGTTAGCCAGGCGTGGTGGTGCAGTAGTCCTAGCTGCTCTGGGAGGCTGAGGCAGGAGGATCATTTGAGCCCAGGAGTTCAAGACCAGTCTGGGCAATATAGCAAGACCCTATCTCTAAAAAAGAGTTTGTCCCACAGATTAGATTTTGATTCTTTTTCATTTTCTTTTCCAGTTCTTCATATCACTCCCCTTTGTTTAATTTCTTTTGAATTTCAGGCTACTACTGCTCTAGTCCAATGGCTTTCATCCCTGGTTATGTATCTTGAACAGTGGAGCTTTTTCAGATTTCAAGATGCTTTTGGATGTGACTTAAATCTGACTGGAAATTGGCGTAAATTCTGGCCAAGCATGGTGACTCACACCTGTAGTACCAGCATTTTGGGAGGTGGAGACAGGCAGATCACTTGAGGTCAGGAGTTTAAGACCAGCTGTGCCAACATGGTGAAACCCCATCTCTACGAAAAATAAAAAACAAAGAAAATTAGCCAGGCATGGTATCATGTGCCTGTAATCCCAGCTACTTGGGAGGCTGAGGCAGGAGAATTGCCTGAACCTAGGAGGCAGAGGTCGCAGTGAGCTGAGATCGTGCCACTGCACTCCAGCCTGGACAACAGAGCAAGATTTTGTCTCAGAGAAACAAACAAACAAAACAGAAAGAAAAGAAAACTTACCTTACGTGACAAGTAAGTTTTGTCTCTGATTTTCTGCAGTTGCCTTCGCTGTACCCTACTCTTTGTGTAAACATGGGCCTTAGGTTAGTTCTCCTCAAGGACCTAGGATGGCTGTCCTCCATAAATAATGCATCCTTCCTCTTTGTTTGTATCTATCAGGAGAAAAGAGAAGGACCTCTCTTTCCCAGAAGCCAAAGCCAGGCGTTACTTCTGTGTCTCATTGGCCGAATTGGCTTGGGCCTACCTATCCTAGGGTATGGAGTCACCAGAAATGGGCTGGGTACAGTGGTTCACTTCTATAATCCCAGCACTTTAGGAGGCTGAGATGGGAGAATTGCTTGAGCCCAGAAATTTAAGACCAGCCAGAGCAATACAGCAAGACATCATCTCTATGAAAAAAAAAATTTAATTAGCTGGGGATGGTGGTATGCACCTGTAGGCTCAGCTGAGGTGGCAGGAGTGCTTGAGCCCAGGAGATTGAGGCTGCAGTGAACCATGATTGTGCCACTGCATTTTAGCCTGCGCAAAAGAGCAAGATCCTGTCTCAAAAAACAAAGAAACAAACAATGGCCAGACTATTCATAAGGGGTAGAATGAATATAATGAAGTCAGTTACAATATCTACTCCATAGGCAGTGTGGTTGTATATGTTTTTACAAGATACATAGGTGATTCAGTGTACAACTAAGTTTCAGGATGGCTACACGTCCCAACTTAAGACTTAAAAATAAGGGAAGGCCAGGCATGGTGGCTCACACCTATAATCTCAGAACTTTGGGAGGATCACCTGAGTTTGGAAGTTCAATACCAGCCTGACCAACATGGAGAAACCCCATCTCTACTAAAAATACAACCTTAGCTGGGCATGGTGGTGCATGCCTGTAATCCCAGCTACTTGGGAAGTTGAGGCAGGAGAATCACTTAAACTTGGGAAGAGGAGGTTGCAGTGAGCAGAGATCGCACCATTGCCCTCCAGCCTGGACAACAAGAGCAAAACTCCGTCTCAAAAAATAAATAATACGGGAAAGCAACTAATTTTTTCCCTTATTTTCCAATGGAACACAGTTATTCTATATGATTATTTGGTTTGACTGACTTTATCTCTCTTTCCTGCAGAGAAAAGGTTTTGATTAACGTTAGTTAAGACTCTATTTCTTCTTGATTTACTGGTTTATGTGCATAGAGGTGTTTGTAATAGTCTCTGATGGTAGTTTGTATTTCTGTGGATCAAGAAGAAATGGATAAATTCCTCAACACGTACATCCTCCTAAGACTAAACCAGGAAAAAGTTGAATCCCTGAATAGACCAATAACAAGGTCTGAAGTTGAGGCAGCAGTTAATAGCCTACTAACCAAAAAAAGTCTAGGACCAGATGGTCCTAGAATTCTACCAGAGGTACAAAGAGGAGCTGGTACCATTCCTTCTGAAATGATTCCAAGAAAAAGAAGGAATCCTCCCTGATTTTATGAGACCAACATCATCCTGATACCAAAACCTGACAGAGACACAACTGAAAAAGAAAATTTCAGGCCAGTATCCATGATGAACATTGATGCGAAAATCTTCAATAAAATACGGGCAAACCAAATCCAACAGCACATCGAAAAGCTTATCCATCACCATCAAGTCAGCTTCATCCCTGGGATGCATGGCTCGTTCAACATACACAAATCTATAAACGTAATCCATCAAGTAAACAGAATCAAAGACAAAAACCACATGATTATCTCGATAGATGCAGAGAAGGCCTTCAACAAAATTCAACAGCACTTTATGTTAAAAACTCTCAATAAACTAGGTATCGATAGAATGTATTTCAAAATAATGAAAGCTATTTACGACAAACCCACAGTTAATATCATACTGAATGGGCAAGAACTGGAAGCATTCCCTTTGAAAACCAGCACAAGACAAGGATGCCCTGTCTTACCACTCCTATTCAACATAGTATTGGAAGTTCTGGCCAGGGCAGTCAGACAAGAAAAACACATAAAGGATATTCAGTTAGGAAAAGAGGAAGTCAAATTGTCTCTGTTTGCAGATGACATGATTGTGTATTTAGAAGACCGCGTCGTCTCAGCCCAAAATCTCCTTAAGCAGATAAACAACTTCAGCAAGTCTCAGGATACAAAATCACTGTGCAAAAATCACAAGCATTCCTATATACTAATAACAGACAGAGAGCCAAATCATGTGTGAATTCCCATTCACAATTGCTACAAAGAGAATAAAATACCTAGGAATACAACTAACAAGTGATGTGAAGGACCTCTTCAAGGAGAACTATAAACCACAGCTCAAGGAAATAAGAGAGGACACAAACAGATGGAAAAACATTCCATGCTCATGGTGAGCAAGAATCAATATTATGAAAATGGCCATACTGCTCAAAGTAATTTATAGATTCAGTACTATCCCCATCAAGCTACCATTGACTTTCTTCACAGAATTGGGAAAAAAATACCTTAAACTTCATATGGAACCAAAAGAGAGCCTTCATAGTCAAGATAATCCTAGCAAAAAAACAAAAAACAAAAAAACTAAGCTGGAGGCATCATGCTACCTGACTTCAAACTATACTACAAGGCTACAGTAATCAAAACAGCATGGTAATGGTACCAAAACAGAGATACAGACCAGTGAAACAGAACAGAGGCCTCAGAAATAACACCATACATCTACAACCATCTGATCTTTGACAAACCTGACAAAAGCAAGCAGTGGGGAAAGGATTCCCTCTTTAATAAATGGTGTTGGGGAAACTGGCTAGCCATATGCAGAAAGCTGAAACTGGATCCCTTCCTTATACCTTATACGAAAATTAACTCCAGATGGATTAAAGATTTAAACATAAGACCTTAAAACCATAGAAAATCTAGGCAGTATCATTCAGGACATAGACGTAGGCAGGGACTTCATGACTAAATACCACAAGCAATGGCAACAAAAGCCAAAATAAATAAGTGAAATCTAATTAAACTTAAGAGCTTCTGCACAGCGAAAGAAACTATCATTAGAGCAAACAGGCAATGAACAGAATGGGAAAAAATTTTTACAGTCTACCCATCTGACAAAGAGCTAATAACCAAAATCTACAAAGAACTTAAATTTATAAGAAAAAAACAGTCCCATCAAAAAGTGGGCGAAGGATATGAACAGACACTTCTCAAAAGAAGACATTTTATGCAGCCAGTAAACACATGATAAAAAGCTCATCATCACTGGTCATTAGAGAAATGCAAATCAAAACTACATTGAGATACTGTCTCATGCCAATTAGAATGGCGGTCATTAAAAAAATCAGGAGACAACAGAAGTTGGAGAGGATGTGGAGAAATAGGAATGCTTTTACATTGTTGGTGGGAGTATAAATTAGTTCAACCATGTGGAAGACAGCGTGACAATTCCTCAAGGATCTAGAACTAGAAATACAATTTGACCCAGCAGTCCCATTATTGAGCATATACCTAAAGGATTATAAATCATTCTGTTATAAAGACACATGCACACGTATTTTTATTGCGTCACTGTTCACAATAGCAAAGTCTTGGAACCAACCCAAATGCCCATCAATGGTAGACTGGATAAAGAAAATGTGGCACATATACACCATGGAATACTATGCAGCCCCCAAAAAAGATGAGTTCATGTCCTTTGCAGGGACATGGATAAAGCTGGAAACCATCATTCTCAGCAAACTGACACTAGAACAGAAAACCAAACACTTGCTTGTTCTCACTCATAAGTAGATATTAAACAATGAGAACACATGGACACAGGGAGAGGAACATCACACACCTGGGCCTGCTGGGGGTCGGGGTCTAGGGGAGGGATAGCAGGGGGTGGGGAGATTGGGAAGGGATAGCATTAGGAGAAATTCTAATACAGATGACGGGGGTGGGGGTGGTGGATGCAGCAAACCACTGTGGCACGTGTATACCTATGTAACAAACCTGCATGATTTGCACATGTACCCCAGAATTTAAAGTGTAATAATAATAAAAAAATGAACTTCAAAAAAAAAAAAAGGCTCCAGGGTAAAATAATTCTTAATTAAGGCTAAAGTTTGAAAACTTAGATTTGTAATTGTTACTTGAATTTATTAGCCATGTGGAATATAGCTGATTTCTCATGCCCTGGATGTTGGAGATTCTTTAGTTGTGTGCTCTCTGGCAAATGAGTTAACCAATCATGGCACAGTGATAAAAATGAGTAGTTTAACTATTTGGAATAAAGTGCCCAGCAGTTTCATTTATCTTAACACTAAGAAACAGAAGCAGTAAAGACTTCTGAGCAACATAGCATAATTCTAAACCCATGTTCTTTATTCTTGGAAAAAAATCTCGTAAGCTTTCATTTAGTGCGTCACTTAGTGTTTAGCTCTCCTTTAATGTTTACTCTGTAAAAACAGACATGTCTAGTAAGCTTTTTATCAGTTTATCAGAGAAGAGAGGATTTTACAGGTAGGCCATGGACAGCTAGAAACAGCAACATAGCAGCAAGAAAAGGGGAAAAAATATAAACTTTTCAGGAGAACCTCAAGAAACTAAGCATTTAGGGTAACTTATCCTAGAAAATAGGTTTGTGCTTGCAAATCAACAGGAAGTAGGAAAAATCAATCTAAAACATAAAAGTAAAAAAAAATAGCTTTGTACTGATAAATGGAGCCTCAGGATCTCAGGTCTCATCCTAGCACAAGGCAATGGACTATTTCATGATCCTAATGATCATCTTTTAATAAGAAAGTATTAATATTATTTTAAGCTTTTTTTTTTTTTTTTTTTTTTTAAAGAGATGGGGTTTCATTGTGTTGGCCAGACTGGTCTTGAACTCCTGACCTTGTGATCCACCCAGCTCGGCCTCCCAAAGTGCTGGGATTACAGGCGTGAGCCACTGCACCCAAACTATTTTAAGAATATTCTTGTCTTAAAAGACAACATAATTGGCTTTGGAAATATTTTTAACCAAAATGATTAAAATTAAAATTCTGTGTTAGTGCTTGAAGGGTGTAAACCCCCAGCTATCTTGAAAACATAACTGTGAAAACACTTTGAGGACTACAAATAAGAAAGAGGAAAGCTTTAGCTATTTGTATACGAGGGATTGGAAGAGAACCTTTCTTGAGGTCTCATCCATTTATAAAAATGTACTCTTTTTGTGTATGTAAATCATCTAGGGCCTGTTATGTTTAAATCTTGCCAAGTTTTCCCCCACCTCCCTTCACAACACCAATCAGTGAAATTAGTTTAATCTTCTTTGAAAAATCTAAGACATCTGAAATTCAATTCAGGCTTAACCCTAAAATCATGGTAAAAGTGAACCATTGACTTTGGCACAAATCGTTCTCCAAATTCTTAATTTTTTTTTCATTTTTTATTTTTGTATTTTAGTATTTTGAACTCTGGATGATCTTGAGATTAGTGGGTACATTTTATTGTAGTACTGTTTCTGCTTACACACCTCATCTTAGAATCAAAGGAAATGCATTTCTCTGAAGAGTGGCTTTAAATTACCTATATTGCTCATCAGTTCTGTTAGTGCCATTAATTGTTTAAGTAAATGTTCATATGAATTCCTTTAATTTTACAGATATTAGTACTTTTACTAGATTTAGTAAAACCAAAAGTCAGTTCAGGTTTTTGCATTTGTATTATGTTTTTCATTAAGTATATATGCTTTAGAACATTGTTATTGGCATCAGTCTGAGGTTTACCACATGAAGACCTGGATAATTGGGCCAACACCGTGGCTGACACCTGTAATCCCAGCACTTTGCGAGGCTGAGGTGGGTGGATCACCTGAGGTCATGAGTTCAAGACCAGCCTGGCCAACTTTGTGAAACCCCATTAGTACTTAAAATATAAAAATTAGCTGGGCATGGTGACAGATGCCTGTAGTCCCAGCTACTCAAGACAGAGAGGCAGGGAGAATTGCTTGAACCTGGGAGGCGGGGGTTGCAGTGAGCCAAGACAGTCCCACTGTGCTCTAGCCTGGGCGATAGAGTGAGACTCCATCTCAGGAAAAAAAAAAAAAGGAAAGAAAACTTGGATAATTTATGTTTTTTTTTTTAGTTTGCACTCTTCAGTTGTGTTAGTTTCTCTTTAGTTTCAGTTAATCATTTATATTGACCCAAGTCAATGATTTTTTTAAAAAGATACTTTGGCGCCATCTGCTGTTATTTAATGTGATATTTCATCTACTTTGGTAAAGATTTGAAATATATGTATGTATATGTATACATATATTTGCCCATATAAAGCACAAAATAATGGCTATTTTAAAAGTCTGCTGCATCTGCCTTATGATTCTTATGTTTCCAGCTGCAAAGACTGTCTTGTAATTTTGGTGGTAAGGAACAGGCTTGCTTAAAAAATACTTCTGCAGTCCTACATCTGCCAGTTTTGTATATTCATTCAATGCCTTTGAGTTCCTGAGGACTTCCTTCTCCAGTTTACTATGGCTTCTCATGACAAAGCGCCTGAGTTAGGTTTGCTCATTTTTTAACGTCCCTACTCTCTGAACACGTAGTTTTTCATCTTTCATAGTTCCTGTCTTACCCCTAAACCACATCCCTATCCTTGTTATGAAATCTATCCCCCACGATTATTTTCATTGATTTTCTTTACCTTTTTTTTTTTTTTTTTTTTTAGACGGTGTCTCGCTCTGTCGCCAGGCTGGAGTGCAGTGGCGCCATCCCAGGCGGAGGTTGGCGGAGTGCAACCTCCACCTCCCAAGTTCTGGTGATTCTCCTGCCTCAGTCTCCTGAGTAGCTGGGACTACAGACGTGTGCTACCATGCCTGGCTAATTTTTGTATTTTAAGTACTGACGGGGTTTCACCATGTTGACCAGGATGGTCTCCATCTCTTGACCTCGTGATCTGCCCACCTCAGCCTCCCAAAGTGCTAGGATTACAGATGTGAGCCACCATGCCTGGCCCTGTGTTTATTTATTTTCTAAGCTTTTACATCAGTTGTACTGCAGATACAACATCTTATTTTATATTCATCATCTTTACTTGTCTCACATGATCTGGGTCTATATAGTAGTGTAGCTACATATATATGTCAGTATGAGACCATAAAATTACTGTGGTGGCTCACGAGTATAATCCCAGCACTGGGAGGCTGAATGAAGCAGGAGGATCACTTGAAGCCAAGAGTTTGAGACCAGCCTGGGCAACAAAATGAAACCCTGTCTCTACTGATGAAAAATAATAATAATACTGATTTGCTCATTAATGGCTGTGTATATCTTTTCTATCCAAGTAAATGGCATGTTCTTTGTTTATAGGCCAATTTATATACTGATTTTTTTAATCTTTAATAGTAAATCCATGTTCACTATTAGGTCTATAGACTTGGAAATCTGATGCCCTAATAAAAAGAATTGTGTGCAGACTTGGAAATCTGGTGCCCTAATAAAAAAGAATTGTGTACAGGTGAACTTGGAATAAAATATTAAGTTTCTGTGCATAAATAGTATCAGGTTTATATTGGCTGTTCAGAGTTTATCCCACTATCATATGTAAACATTGTCTATTGATTTTTGCTCTGATGGTCTGCATACAACATTCTTAGTGCCCAGCGCATCCCAGTATAACTTTAAGTCATATACTTACAGCTTAATTTTATGTTTCTTCAACTTGGATAATATCTATAGACTCCCTTCTTTGTATCATGATGTTCATGATTCTTGCCTTTTACCACTGTGCTGTTTCAGTTCTATATTTTCATTATCACAGTTGATAACATAATTATCCTATTGTTGGTGAAGTCTTCTTCATTAGTTCATATGTAGGTTGATTGTTGAAGTTGAAAAGTGAATATTCACCTTATTATAAATATGAACATTTTACCATTGTATTGCTGAATATTTGCTAAAATCATGTTTCATTCTCCACTAACTGATATTACTGTCCATAGGCCACTCAAAAGATTATTTCTAGCTGTTTTGATGGATTTTCTTTTTACATACCACTTACTATCTTTTATGTCCTCGAGTTTTTCCAAGTTCCCTACTATGTAATCTGTTACCATTTTTTTAAAGGAAATTTCATTCCTAGAGCCCTCTTCCAATGTATGATGGTTTCTTTGGACCTATTTTATGCCCTTTATCTTGGGATTCCTTCCCTTTGTTGTTTTCCTGAGATTGCTTCATTAATTGCTGCATACCGTGTCTTCCTCTTGTTTACTCCTTAGTTTTGTTGAAATATGTCTTCCAGTAATTTCTTTTTTTTTTTTTTTTTAGAAAAAGAGAGAAAAGGAGAAAGAAACTGCAAAAGAAAGAAAAAAATGAAAGAGAAAGAAAGAGGAAGAGATTTTAGAAAAAGAGAGAAAAGGAGAAAGAAAGACACAGCAAAAGAATGAAAGAGAGAGGGAGAGAGAATGGGATTCTTGTTTTATTGCCCAGGCTAGAATACAGTCTAAAAATGGGTATTAAAAACCTCTTTTATGCCAGTAATTGTGTTTAACAATGGAGACAGGAAGGAATAGGGGATGAAAATAACAAATAA
>CAUYQU010026172.1:0-31925 GCA_963574635.1 Cheracebus regulus
TGATCCTAAATATATACGCACCCATTACAGGAGCACCCAGATACATAGGGCAAGTTCTTAATGACTTACAAAGAGACTTAGACTCCCACACAATAATAGTGGGAGACTTTAACATTACACTGTCAATATTACACAGATCAAAGAGATAGAAAATCAACAAGGATATCCAGGACTTGAACTCAGACCTGGAACAACTAGACTTAACAAATATTTACAGAACTCTCCTCCCCAAATCCACAAAACATACATTTTTCTCAGTATCACATTATACCTATTTTAAAAGTTACCACATAATTGGAAGTAAATTACTCCTCAGCAATTGCATAGCATTTCACAGGTTTAAATAAAATATTGGTTGGCTGCTTATTTGTTATTTTCATCCCCTATTCCTTCCTGTCTCCATTGTTAAGCATAATTATTGGCATAAAAGAGGTTTTCAATACCCATTTTTAGGCTGCATTCTAGACTGGGCAATAAAACAAGAATCCCGTTATCTCTCTTTCTCTTCCTCTTTCTTTCTCTCTTTCATTCTTTTCTTTCTTTCTTTTGCTCTTTCTTGCTTTCTCCTTTTCTCTCTTAAAAAAAAAAAAAGAAAAAAGAAAGAAAAAGCAACATTTTGTGTTATAAGACTGTTTGCTAAGCCTGGGTTTTTACTGGCAGAACAATGTGTGTAAGAACAGAATATCATGTCCCCTACAGCTTGCTACAGAAAATAAGAATACCAAGATTCCTGACCTTGAGACTGGGACTTCATGGGACTTGATGACTTTAAAGGAAAATTTTATCCACCAAATTTATCACAAACCACACGCAGAATTCCAGCTCTCAATGACATTGGTCTCTGTATCTATTTTGGTGTCTGAAGTACAATCTTTAATTATTGATGAGGCCGAGATGTCTTGTGGCTCATAAACTGCTATCTGCCTACTGTCACTTGACTTTCAAGGTTATATATACACAATGTCTTTTCTTGAGACACTTTATCCTGAGAAAGTTTTTTTTTTTTTTTTTTTTTTTGAGCTGGAGTCTCGTTCTTTCACCCAGGCTGGAGTGCAGTGGTGCAATCTCGGCTCACTGCAACCTCCGCCTCCCGGGTTCAAGCGATTCTCCTGCCTCAGCCTCCCGAGTAGCTGGGACTATAGGCGCACACCACTATGCCCAACTAATTTTTGTATTTTTAGTAGAGACAGGGTTTCTCCATGTTGGCCAGGCTGGTCTCGAACTCCTGACCTCAGGTGATCTACCCACCTCAGCCTCCCAGAGTGCTGGGATTACAGGCGTGAGCCACCGCACCCGGCCCTGAAAGAGTTTTGACTAATCATAAATCTCAGGAGCCACTGTCTGCTCCCCTGGCATATGGGATGGTAGCGGAAGGGGTGTTTATGCTGAAGGCCCATGGACTTCTAGTGGCTGTGCACGTCTTGCAGGGAAGGGAGCAGGGCCAGGAGGTAGGAGAAGTCCTCCTAGGGCAGAGCAGGGGAGATGGAGGTGCACGGAGCTGATGTCAGGAGCATGAGTGGGAGTGGGAGCTGGGGGTCAGGAGGCAGTGCTCAGAGAGTGGACACTGGAGTTAAGACTTCAGTGGTGGAATAGCCTCAGTTTAGGGGAATTTGTGGAGAGAAAGAGAGAACGGGACTGAAACAGAGACAGACACAAACAAGGTCTCCGCTAAGTGAGGGAAACACAACGAGAATTGACAAGAATGCTCACCAGGCAGAAATTAACACCCAGCACTTTAGGAAGCTGAGGCAGGCGGATCACCTGAGGTCAGGAGTTGGAAACTAGCCTGGCCCACGTGGCGAAACTCTATCTCTACTAAAAATACAAAAGTTATCTGGGCATGGTGGCACCCACCTGTGATCCCAGATACTCAGGAGGCGGAGGAAGGAGAATTGCTTGAACCCCAGAGGTGGAGGCTGCAGTGAGCTGAGATTGAGCCACTGCACTTTAGCCTGGGTGATGGAGCGAGATTCTGTCTGAAAAAACAAAACCAAAACCCACATAACAACTAATGGCCTACTGTTGACCAGAAGCCTTACTAATCACATAAGTGGTTGATTAATATGTATTTTGTGTGTGTATATCATATTCTTACAATAATGTAAGCTAGAGAAAAGAACATATTATTAAGAAAATCATAAGGAAAATACATTTACTATTCATGAAATGGAAGTGATACATCACAAAGGTCTTCAACCTTGTTGATGTAGGCTGAGGAGGAGGAGGAGGAAGAGGAGAGGTTGGTCTTACTAGCTCAAGTAGCAGAGGCAGATGAAAATCTTCCTGTAGGCCGGGCGTGGTGGCTTACACCTGTAATCCTAACACTTTGGGAGGCCAAGGCAGGTGGATCACCTAAGGTCAGGAGTTCAAGACCACCCTGGCCAACATGGCGAAACCCTGTCTCTACTAAAAATACAAAAAGTAGCCGGGTGTGTTGGCACGTGCCTGTAGTCCCAGCTACTCAGGAGGCTGAGCAGGAAAGTCACTTGAACCTGGGAGGTGGAGGTTGCAGTGAGCCGAGATTGCGCCATGGCACTCCAGTCTAGGCAGAAGAGGGAGACTCTGTCTCAAAAAAAAAAAAAAGAAAAGAAAAGAAAAGAAAAAGAAAGAAAGCAAGAAAGAAAATCTTCGTGTAAGTGGGCCCATGCAGTTCAAACCTGTGCTGTTCAAGAGTCAGCTGTATTGCAAAATGCTGACCACAGTTAAGTTAGTTAACACATCTGCCACCTTACCCGTTATCATTTTCTTGTGTGTGGTGAGAACATCTAGGATCTATTCTCTTAGCAAATTTCAGAGATGCGATATGTTATTATGAACTATCCTTATCATGCTCTGTGGTCGGTCTCCAGATGGATTCATCTTATAACTGAAGGTTTGCACCCTTTGGCATCTCCCCATGTCTCCCACCCTAGCCCCCGGAAGCCACTATTTTACTCTCTGTTTCTATGAGCTGGACTTTTTTACATTCCACATGTAGGTGAGATCATACAGTATTTGTATTCCTCGGATGGCTAGTTTAAAATAAGGTGCCGGGCCAGGTGCGGTGGCTCACACCTGTAATCCCAGCACTGGGGGAGGCCGAGGCGGGTGGATCACTTGAGGTCAGGAGTTCAAGACCAGCCTGGCCAACATGGTGAAACCCTGTCTCTACTAAAAATACAAAAAAAAAAGGAAGAAAGAAAAAGAAAGAAAGAAAGAAAAAGAAAAATTAGCCAGGCATGGTGTCTTGTGTCTGTAATTACAGCTACTCGGGAGGCTGAGGCAGGAGAATTGCTTGAACCTGGGAGGTGGGTTGCAGTGAGCTGAGATTGTGCCTCTGCACTGGCGTAGCAAGAGCGAAACTCCATCTCAAAATAAATAAATAAATAAATTAATTAATTAAATTAAATAAAAATAAGGTGCTAAATCTGTGTGAGACAGCTTCCCTACCCACAGGGGAGCTTCTGATTAAAGTCAGTTGCCTATCTACCCAGGAATCAGCATTTTTTAAGGGACAGAGTCTCACTCTGTCACCCAGGCTGGAGTGCAGTGGCACAATCACAGCTCACTACAGCCTTGAACTCCTAGGCTCAAGCAATCCTCCCACCCCATTCTTCCACGTAGCTTGTAACTACAGGCAGGCACCACTATACCTGGCTATTTTTTGAAAATTTAAGTTTTTTCTTTTTTGGGTAGAGACAGGTCTCACTGTGTTGCTTAGGTTGGTCTTGAACTCCTGGCCTCAAGAGATTCTCCCACCTCAGCCTCCCAAAGTGTTGAGATTACAGGTGTGAGCCACCACCCCTGGCCAGGAGTCAGTTATTTTTTATTTTTATTTTTATTTTTTTGAGATGGAGTCTCACTCTGTCACCCAGGCTGGAGTGCAGTGGCATGGTCTCAGCTCACTGAAACCTCTGCCTCTGGCGTTCAAGCAGTTCTCCCGCCTTAGCCTCCTGAGCAGCTGGGACCACAGGTACATGCCACCACACCCGGCTAATTTTTGTATTTTTAGTAGAGACGGGGTTTCACTATGTTGGCCAGGCTGGTCTTGAACTCCTGACCTCGTGATCTGCCCACCTTGATCTCCCAAAGTGCTGGGATTACAGGCACGAGCCACCATACCTGGCCAGGAATCAGTTCTTGATAGGAAGCTGATAGCCACGTTTTTTCTCTCCAATAAGCCATCCCATTTAAGAACTTGGACTTAAAATCACTCGAGAACTTTATAAGATTTTAATGTCTAAGTATCCAAATTAGCATGTCTTTGTCCAAAGGGTATGAAAAACTAATCTGAATATAATTATCATATAATGTGATACCAGGGGCAGGGACATAGAGCCGGCTGCCGGAGGTGAGTTATTAATGAAGGGAGTGTGGATCATTAACTGACTTCATCAGTCAGAGCTGGACTCCGAGCAGCTGATGAGTGCAGCTCTGCTGATGACCCCTTCAAGGTCCGAGCTGTCGCTAAAGGTTGACATACTCACAATGGGGCCATGCAGAGTAACTGTCTGCTTACAGTCCTGAAAGGAAACCCACATTTAAAATTCAGATGTCAGAGGATCTTAGATGGAAAATGCTCATGCAATGAGTGATGTGACCAGGATAACAGGAGTTCAGGAGGCCTGGGAGCTGTGGATTGAATGCTGCCTGTGGTTGCTGTATCAGGCTTGCTTCCAGGCTCCAGGGAGCTGACCTGTCATCTCCACTTGATTCTAGTGGGTGGGGCCACTTTTAATAGGGCATCAGTAAGGCTTCAGGGTAATTAAGTGCCTAATTGGATGTCTAATTTCAGCTAAAGCAATTTATACAGAATCTTGCCATGTTGACAATGCCTTTTCTGATTACTTGTAAGTTACATTGGCCAGGCATGGTGGCTCACGCCTGTAATCTTAGCACTTTGGGAGGCCGAGGTGGATGGATCATGAGGTCAGGAGTTCGAGACCAGCCTGGTCAGCATGGAGAAACCCCATCTCTACTAAAAATACAAAAATTAGCCAGATGCGGTGGTGCCTGCCTGTGATTCCAGCTACTCAGGAGGCTGGGACACAAGAATCGCTTGAACCCAGGAGGTGGAGGTTGCAGTGAGCTGAGATTGCACCACTGCACTCCAGCCTGGGCAACCAAGCGAGACTCTGTCTCAAACAAACAAAAAGTCATATTTTCTTTCTTTCTTTCTTTTTTTGGAGACAAGGTCTGGCTCTATTGCCCAGGCTGGAGTACAGTGGCACAATCTCCGCCTCCTGAACTTAAGCAATCCTCCCACCTCCGTCTCCCGAGTAGCAGATTACCACCATGCCTGGCTAATTTTTGTATTTTTTATAGAGACGGGGTATCGTCATGTTGCCCAGGTGGTCTCAAACTTGTGGGCAATCTGCCTGCCTTGGCCTCCCAAAGTACTGGGATTACAGACATGAGCCGTTGCACCTGACCTCACTTTTTTTTGTTTGTTTTGTTTTGAGATGGAGTCTCTCTCTGTCTCTTAGGCTGGAGTGCAGTGGCATGATCTCGGCTCACTGCAACCTCCACTTCGTGGGTTCAAGCAATTCTCCTGCCTCAGCCTCCTGAGTAGCTGGGATTACTGGTGCCTGCCACCACGCCCAGCTAATTTTTGTATTTTTAGTAGAGACAGGGTTTCATCATGTTGGCCAGGCTAGTTTCAATGCCTGACCTCAGGCGATTTGCCAACCCCAGGTGAATCGCCCGCCTCAGACTCCCAAAGTGCTGGGATTACAGGCGTGAGCCACTATGCTCAGCTGTTTCTTGAATTCCTTTGACTTATGATTGTGGCCGCCTTTTGGATACGTGGCTAGGCTGCAGTGGTCACACTGTCAAATCAACAAACAAATGCAGAAGAAAAATAATACAGAAATCCAAAAAGGTAAACAACTGGGCGTTAGAAATAAGTTTAAACAAGAGTCACAGAAACTCTTCAGGTTCTTTTAGCAAGAATGACCCTCAGAGGAGCACAGAAATATTTGGTATCTTGGCATTCATTCCCGTTAGGAAATCCTTGGCTTTTTGTTGGAAACAGTCTTAATCTGTTCAGATTGCTATAAACATACCATAAACTGGGTACCATAAACAATGGAAATTTATTTCTTATGGTTCTGGAGCTGGGAAGTCCAAGATCAAGGCGCTGGCAGATTTGGTATCTGGTGATGGCCTCCTTCCTGCTGTGCCCTCACATTATGAAACAGGCTAGCTGGATCTCTGTGATGTTTTTTTTTTTTTGGGCGGGGGGGGGCGGGGGGCGGAGTCTTGCTCTGTTGCCCAGGCTGGAGTGCAGTGGCGGTATCTCAGCTCACTGCAACCTGTGCCTCCTGGGTTCAAGTGATTCTCCCCCCTCAGCCTCCTGAGTAGCTGGGACTATAGGCACATGCCACCACACCCGGCTAATTCTTGTATTTTTTGGTAGAGATGGGGTTTCACTGTGTTGGTGAGCTGGTCTGGAACTCCTGGCCTCAAGTGATCCGCCCGTCTCAGCCTCCCAAAGTGCAGGGATTACAGGCTGTGGTCTCTTCTTATCCCACTGCTGAAGGCTTTATCAGTCAGAGCCTCCACCCTCCAGATCAAATCACCTCCCAAAGCCCCACCTCCTCATCCCATCACTGTGGGAATTAGGATTTCAGATTTGGAGGGGGACATGCACTTTCAGACCACAGCAATTATCATGTTGATTTTTATTACGGCCTTCTGCAGCGGACCTCTCACCCATGGAATAACTTACTGCCTTTCTTCAGCGCCTGTGCTTTGGTTCCTGTCTATCCAGGCAAACATTTACTAAGTGCCTACTGTATGCACCATTCTGGCTGACCATCCGATTCTCTCTCCCAAATCATGGCTCACACCCTCCCCTCCTACCTCCTTCTTTTTCTCCTCCCCACCCAAAGTGGTGCCTTGGCCTGGTACCACAAACCAGCCAGACAAGTGAATTGAGTGCTACCCCAGGCTGAGAGGGACTCAGGACTATTTCAGGAGGTCCTCAGAGCTTTGGGGAACACAACGAATTTATTTCTCACAGTTCTGGAGGTTAGAAGTCCAAGACCAAGTTGCTGGCAGATTCAGTGTCTGGTGACGGTCACCTTTTTGTGTGCTGTTGGTTTCTCTCTGTCCAAAAGCACTACGAGCCAGAGTATTGCCAGCAACACTCATACTCTGACCCTATGCTTCAGAAACTCGTGTTCAAATCCCTTAGAAGGGGAGAATCTGCCTAAATTAGGGCTTTACTTAAAAACTGAACAGCGTGTATTTAATTTAAAAAAAAAAACCAAGATGTCAAAATGTATACTGTTGCCATATCGTGTATACATTCCTATTCGGTGTCTGTCTTTAACGTAGGAAATTTCACACATAGACACAAGTTGAGAAAATAGAATGATGAACCCCACATTATCAGCTTACAGCCAGTTTGGTTTCATCCTTACCCTCCTCCCACTGGATGGCTTGGAAGTAATCCCAGACATCATACCATCTCATCTGTAAATATTTCAGTATGTATTTCTAAAAAATAAGGACTAGTTAAAAAAAAATCAGGCCAGGCGTGGTAGCTCACGCCTATAATCCCAGCACTTTGGGAGGCCAAGAGAGGAGGATCACTTGATGCTAGGAGTTTGAGACCAGCCTGGGCAACACAGTGAGACCCTTATCGCTACAAAAAATTTAAAATTAGCCAGGTGCGGTAGCACATGCCTGCTCAGGAGGCAGAGGCAGGAGGATCACTTGAGTCCAGCAGTTTGAGGCTGCAGTGAGCTATGATCACGCCACTGCACTCTAGCCTGGGTCAGAGAGCAAGACCACTTTATTTTGTGTGTGTGTGGCATGGTCTCATTGTGTTAATCTTAGCTCACTGCAACCTCCACCTCCCAGGCTCAAGCAATTCTTGTGCCTCAGCCTCCCTAGCAGCTGGGATCACAGGCACACACTACCACACCTGGCTAAATTTTGTATTTTTAATAGAGACGGGGTTTCACCATGTTGGCCAGGATAGTCTCGAACTGCTGATCTCAGGCAATCTGCTCGCCTTGGTCTCCCAAAGTGCTGGGATCACAGGCTTGAACTACCGCACCCAGCCAAGACCACGACTCTTAAAAAAAGAAATTCACAGAACCACTATCCCATCAATTCCCTTCTCTTTGAAATTCATTAGTAGGAAATGTGTCATCAGTAAGTTCTCAGATGACTCAAATGCTTTTTCGGTTTGTCTGTTACCATCAGTTTCCAGGGAAGGGCCATCCATTGCCAACAACGGAGATGCTGTTTCATCTCTCAATCTGTTGTTACCTCTTTCCTTCATGTTGATCAAGTCTTTTTAAAACGGATAAATCACCTGTTGAATATCATCAGACATGTTTAGATGTCATTCAGTGTGAGGATAGGGACCTTGTGGTTCCATTCAACACTCTGTCCCCAGCACCACGCAACAGGATGGGCCACAGGGCACATTTTCTGACAGCAATTAATGAAACTAGAAATCAACTAGAAAAGGTCGATTTTAAAAACTCAAACCCTGGAAGTTAAACAAGCCTTTTAGGCACCTCTTCTGTTCAGGAAGAGACACAAATATAATAGCAGTTCCAGGATCCTTAGGAGTTAGCAACATGGAGAACAGGAAGCTCAAAAACTGATGAGAGACACAGTTGAACCTTTGCTCAGAGGAAAGGAATGAAGTGTTTCCATTATTAGGTAAGAGGATGAAAAGAAATGAACTTAGCATCCCATGAAAGCTAGAAAACCAATACAATAAAGCTAAGAAAAAGACAGATGGAGACAAAATCAGAGAGCAACAAATTAGAAGAACTAGAGTAGAATTTATTTTTATATTTTCTGAGACAAGAGCCTCGCTCTGTTGCCCAGGCTGGAGAGCAGTGGCACAATCTCAGCTCACTGCAACCTCCACCTCCCAGCTTCAAGTGATTCTCATGCCTCAGCCTCCCGAGTAGTTGGGATTACAGGCGCGCACCACCATACTGGGCTAATTTTTGTATTTTTAGTAAGGGTTTCACCAGGTTGGCCAGGCTGGTCTCAAACTCCTGACTTCAGGTGACCCATGTACCTTGACCTCCCAAAGCGCTGGAATTCCAGGCGTGAGCCACTGCACCGGGCCTGGAGTAGAATTTTTAATAGAAGGAATGGCTTTCTTGAAAAAATGTAACATGACTTAAACTTCGGCAATGCTAATCAAGAACAAGACAGACAAAACCATGGTGAATGGCAAAGGGTGTGTGGCCCTGGAGGTAAGAGGGAGACTGATCCCATCACAACACCACGTTCCCTTCCCAGCCTTCGTCCTCTCTAGGCCTCAGCTCTCCACCAGGCACCAGGGGCAGGGAACTCTTGGGGTGGCCACCACAGGTCCCTAGGAACTCCAGTGATGTTTTTGGTGACACAAATGCAGAAACTTCACATCCTAGTTCTTATCTTCCAGTGGTCAAGAAGCAGAGGCTGGAAGCAAACTGGAGCAATCTGTCTCTTTCGTAGAAAGGGATTTAAGGTTCTGTGACTCTGGTCCATCTGGACCATTTCTCCAAATCGAGAATATACCAACGGGAGAGCTGTGGGTGGCCATTTTCCCTGAGGGTTTCGGGGAGAGGGCCAGGCTGTCCAGGGGAGAGTGTGAAAGGCGCAGGCATGGGATCATTGGAGAGACAGACAGATAGAGACAGAGACAGGGACAGAGAGAGACAGACAGAGACAGAGAGAGACAGAAAGACAGAGACAGTGACACAGAGAGACAGAGACAAAAAGAGACAGAGAGACAGAGACAGAGAGACAGAAACAGAGAGAGACAAAGGCAAAGAGAGACAGAGGGACAGAGAAACAGAGAGACAGAGAGACACATACAGAGAGACAGAGAGAGACAGAAAGAGAGAGAGAGAGAGATGGCAGGCTCAGAGCCGCTGGCAGGTGGTGGCTGTTTTAGGAGGCTGAGTTCCTCTAGTCTTTGGCTTCTCCAAAACGTGTTTTTGGCCTTATGTTAAGGTATAATTCACAAAAGATTAAATAAGATGACTCAGCAATAAAAAAGTGCCAAAGATTTTCTTGGACTCATTGATTAATGTGGAGATCAAGAAGATGCTAAAACTGGTTTATTGCATTTGATAGACTGGGTATTTTAGACAACTTAGTGAAGTGACGTTAGGGCGAGGTCATTGGCTTAGATAGCAAACTGGCTCATCTCCTGCAAGCCACAGACCTGTAGCTGGGGTTACCTTTTCTACCGGTCAGTGGTTATTTCCATCCAACCAAAAGAATCTTGAAATTCACCTCTGCCGCTGTGGAGATGTAAAACAGCTCAGGCCACAAAAAGTCAATCAAAGAGGCAAAATCAGGATTGCTCTAAAAGAAACGCCTGCAAACTCTTTGATCAGTTTTCAAGTTTTTGGTAACTTTTCTAACAGAGTGAATTCCCCCTTCCACTCAATCGGAGATGGGTTTTGGAACTCAGAGCCTAGAGAGACTAAACCGAGTCTGGTGGGAAGGGAAGGCAGGAAGCAGTTAAGTAGAGGAAGGCTGGACAGGTGCGGTGGCTCATGCCTGTAATCCCAACACTTTGGGAGGCTGAGGTGGGAGGATCGCTTGAGCTCAGGAGTTTGAGACCAGCCTGGGCAACATGGAGAGACCCCATCTCTACACAAAAGAAATAAAAAAAAATTAACTGGGCATGGTGGCACATGCCTGTAGTCCCAGCTACTTGGGAGGCTGCAGCAGGATTACTTGAGCCTCAGAGGTTGAGGCTGCAGTGAACTAGAATCATACCACTGTGCTCCAGCCTGGGTGACAGAGCAAGACCCTGTCTTTAAAAAAAAAAAAGTATTGAGACATGGAAGATGGTGTCCTCATTGGTTGGATTGGAGGGCCAGTCCCATACTGCACAACCTTCCACAGGACCGTCCCTCTCTGCAGACCAAGAATGACTTTCAAACAAATATCAACGGATATTACTTCAAAACAAGTTAACTAATCAGTCAACTTGTGTATTTGAGAGTCTGCTACACAATTACAGACAAGTTGGAAGTGTGCGGTTGTGGAGGCCCTTTAAGACCACTCTGCAAGACTTCACTGGAGTAAGGAACACACTGAAATTTGTTCTGCATGTATCTCCATATGTAGGTTATTCCTACCTAGAAATTTTCTATAATCTTAAATGTTATTTTGACTGATGAAGAGAACAGGAATAGTGCATTTGAACTAGTAGCAATAACTACTAGTGAAAAGATGAAAAGAAGACACATTTGTGTTTTCAGGGACCGTTCCCATGGTCATACCCACTGTTGTGGTTTCCAGAACTGTAGAGACTCTCTTCTGGGAAATTGGGGATTTGGAGATGATGTCAGTTATCCAGAGTTGCTTAACAAGCCATCCCCAAACTTGGTGCTTAAAAACAACAATTATGTTTTTATTAATTTATTTATGTGATATTATTTCCATGGATTGGCTGGGCTCAGCTGGATGGGTTTTCTGTTGGTTTGATCTGGGGTTACTCATGTGATTGTGGTCATCTGGCAATGGAAGGGTCCATAATGGCCTCCTCACCCACCTGTCTGCTATCTGCTGGGCCTCTTCTGAAATTGGGTCTAGCCCATCCTTGCTTCCTTGACAGCAGGAACATTGCAAGAGGGGAAAGAGAAAGCAACAGGCCTTCTCATGGCCCAGATGAACATCGGCTCCATTTCATCAGCCAAAGCAAGTCACAAGCCCAGCCTAGATTCAGGTGGTGGAGAAACAGGCCCCACTGCTTGATGAGAGGGGCCACAAAATTACACTGAAAAGAGAGTGGACCCAGGGAGGCACAATTCACTGGTGGCCTTACTGGTCAGTCTCAATCTGCCGCAGAACGAAAAGGCACTTGCTACTTACAAGGTTCAGGATAAAAGCGACATTTGGCAGCTGTCCCACCTGCTTAATTCAGACAGGACCATACATATGGGGAGATTTTAATAAACATTTATTGTATTGAAGTAGATGGAATGAATACAGACCCAAAGCAAGTGTTTTCTTTCCCTGTTTTGTAACCTTCATAACCTTACTTTGGACAGAGCCAATGGAACAAAAGGCCAGAAAAAGGTAGTTGAAGATTTGAGTAAAACCCTCTTCAGAATTTTTCATTCTACTTAATTTTAACAAATAGTATATAGATCAGCTAATGAATATTTCAGTCTTTCATGTATGAACCAAAAATGTAATTATGGGTTTGATTTTACCAACGTTTACTGCCTGAAGTAGTCAGTGATCATGAATTGCATTAAATGAAAGGTGAACCCCATTATAGTATCTGGGAAAATGGAACTTAATAAGTTTTGTAATTATGGGGCAAATCTATGCAAATTGCAATTTTTATTAGGTAATTTTCCATCTTCATCTAGGCTCTAACAGTCTATTAGACTTGTGGCAGTTCAGTGCTTTTATTAAGGAAGTTCTTTAACTTCTTTCTTGTTTTGTTCTTTATAATGAAGAAAATGTGTTTTGGGGTAATGTGGTCACGGGCCCGATTTATTTATCCTTTTCAATCTTATTGCAAATGAGAAGCTGGAATCCTTAGCTAATCATTCAGTGAAAACTGTATAGAGCCGATTTATATTCATTTTAAATAAAGACTAGAAATTTAATAGAATTTTATACCCCCCCTAAAGCCCCCACAAGACCTGCAACCGAGGTCTTTTTTTTTCCATTTATGTACATGTTGGAATGTTGGCCAAAAGGAAAGGTCTTAATTTTAAGAAGTCTTACCAAATCAGTTTGCGTTTTTTTTTTTTTTTTTTGAAGTGGGGTCTCACCTCTGTGGCCCAGCCTGGAGTGCAATAGTGCAATCATGACTCACTTTAACCTTGACCTACTGAGGTCAAGCGATCCTCTCACCTCAGCCTCCCAAGTAGCTAAGACTACAAGCATGCGCCACTGCACTCAGCTAATTTTTAAAAATTTTAAATTTTATTTACAACAGGGTCTCTTTCTGTGGCCCAGGCTGAAGGACAGTGGCATAATCACAGCTCACTGTGACCTTGACCTCTCAGGCTCAAGTGATCCTCCCTTCTTAGCTTCCAGAATAGCTGGGATTACAGGTGCATGCCACCACACCTGGCTAATTTTTTAATTTTTGTAGAAACAGGGTCTCATTATGTTGCCCAGGCTGGTCTCAAACTTCTGGCCTCAAGTGATCCTCCCATCTCTCAAAGTGTTGGCATTACAGCTGTGAGCCACCATATCCAGCCCAGTTTGTCATCTTAAAGTGCTGTTTTGCCTATTTGGTGAATATGAAGCTATAAATCATTTTATAAACCAGGAATTCAAAGTTGACACATAAAATTAACCATCATGGTACCTTGCTCTGTACTGCTTATGGTTGCGGTAAGGTTTTGTGATATATCAAATCCAGTAATTCTATGTTTAGCAAATTATCAGGTATTATTGTCATATGTTTTGCTTTTTTTTTTTGTAAAGTCTGGCTCTGTCATCCAGGCTGAAGAGTGATCTCAGGTATCATCTTGGCTCACTGCAACCTCTGCCTCCCAGTTCAAGGGATTC
The DNA here is from genome assembly GCA_963574635.1 of Cheracebus regulus. Lineage (NCBI taxonomy): Eukaryota > Metazoa > Chordata > Mammalia > Primates > Pitheciidae > Cheracebus > Cheracebus regulus. The sequence continues at coordinate 13,504 of CAUYQU010026172.1, forward strand.
TCCGGCCTCAGCCTGGTGCCCGCCACCATGCCCAACTAATTTTTTTGTATTTTTAGTAGAGACGGGGTTTCACCATGTTGGCCAGGCTGGTCTGGAACTTCTGACCTCAAGTGATCCACCTGGCTCGGTCTCCCAAAGTGCTGGGATTAAAGGCATGAGCCCAGCCTGTTTTGTTTTTAAAAATTTTGTCATATGTTTTAAAATCATGATTTGATAAGGAGAAAATAGCCCTGTGTCATTAAATATCAGGAGAGAGCCTTGTGAAAAGCTCTTCAGGGTACATGGGTATTTCTATATGCAATATTGGAGGTGGCTGAGGCAGGAAAATGCTGGAGTTGGCTCTATGCTCAGTAAAAGGTTTCTAGCATGAACCTGGCCCAGAAAACACAGAAGGCATGGGACTAATAATAATCACCTTGAATAGCTTTGGAAGCAACAGAACTCACCTAAGTACAGGGATGTGTGTGTGATGTGGTTTGGCTGTGTCTCCATGCAAATCTCATCTTGAATCATAGTTCCCATGATCCCTATATGTTGTGGGAAGGACCCAGTGAGAGGTGATTGAATCATAGGGACAGTTACCCCCATGCTGCTGTTCTCATGATAGTGAATTCTCATGAGATCTGATGGTTTTATAAGGAGCTTCTCCCCCCTTGGCTCTATACTTCTCCTTGCTGCCATCATGTGAAGAAGGACATGTTTGCTCTCCCTTCTGCCATGATTGTAAGTTTCCTGAGGCCTCCCCAGCTCTGCAGAACTGTGAGTCAATTAAACCTCTTTCCTTTATAAATTACCCAGTCTCAAGTATGTCTTTATTAGCAGTGTGAGAACAGACTAATACAGGATGCCTTTGGTTTAATTTTCAAAAGAAGGTTTTGTTCCAGGTACAGTAGTCTCCTCTGATCTGCAAGGGAGATGTTCCAGGGCCCTCAACAGATGCTTGAAATTGTGGAAATTCTCGAACCCTATATATAGTATGCTTTTTCCTATACATACATGCCTATGATAAAGTTTAATTTATACATTAGTTGCAGTAATATATTAATAACAATAGCTCATAGTAAAATAGAACACTTATAACAATATTCCAGCATCACTCCCTTGCACTTTAGGGCCATTATTTAGTAAAACAAGGGCTACCTGGGCTGGGTGCAGTGGCTCAAGCCTGTAATCCCAGCACTTTGGGAGGCCGAGGCGGGTGAATCACGAGGTCAAGAGATCGAGACCATGGTGGCCAACATCGTGAAACACTGTCTCTACTAAAAATACAAAAAAATTAGCTGGGTGTTGTGGTGCACGCCTGTAGTCCCAGCTACTCGGGAGGCTGAGGCAGGAGAATTGCTTGAACCTGGGAAGCAGAGGTTGCAGTGAGCCGAGGTTATGCCAATGCACTCCAGCCTGGCACCTGGTGACAGAGTAAGACTCTGTCTCCAAAAAAGAAAAGAAAAGAAAACAAACAAAAAAAAACAAGGGCTACCTGAACACAAACACTGCAATATTGAGACAGTTAGTTTGAGAACCCAGACACCTCCTAAGTGACTAACTGGCAGGTAGGGTAGGCAGCGTGGTTACACTGAAATAAGGGCTGCTTTGCCTCCAGGCAAGATGGAGCAGGACAGTGGGAGATTTTATCATGCCACTTGGAAGAGTGCACGTTTTAGAACTTATGAATTCTTTATTTCTAGAATTTTCCATGTAATATTTTCAAACTGCAGTTGACTGTCAGTAACTAGAACCTCAGAGAGTGAAACTATGGATAAGAGGAAACTGCTGTACTGGGCCCACCATAATCCTTTGGGTTTTCACTGGTCTGGAAAGCACAACTGTTGAAGTCTCTTCAACAGACTACCTCACATTTACATCTTACCCTTCCAGATGGTGCAGACAATCTCTCACTGCAGGGAGGAGAGTGACCCAGGTAAATGGTGATCTGGGTTTCCTTGGGATGGATGATTCAGTTGAGTTGGACCAATGATCTAACAGAATGGTGAAATTCTATTGAGATTTAGAGTTCATCAGTTTCCACGTTGCTCCCTCCTGCAAGGTGAGACCCTTAGCAGCTCTTCCTTCCTCCTATGTCCCGGCTAAGGCCAATGGGGATAGATTCTGTTTATTGAGACCAATGTACCAAACATGCATTGGTGTCTTTCTTCAGTAATACAGTATATTTGCTGACTCCTTGAAATATACTGCATTCATTCATTATCCTGCCCTTAATTTTGAAAGATAATCAGACTGGGAATAGTATTCCAAGGTGAAGAATAATTTTACATCAAAACCTTAAAGACCAATGTAGTCTTCTTATTCTTTCTCCTCCTCCTCCTCCCTTCTTCTCCTTCTCTTTCTCCTTCTCCTTTTCCTTCTTTCTTTTTCTTTTTCTGAGGCAGGATCTCACTCTGTCACCCAGCCTGGCTGGAGTGCAGTGGCATGATCATAGCTTATTGCAGCCTTGAACTCCTGGGCTCAAGTGATCCTTCCACCTCAGCCTCTCAAGTAGCTGGGACCACAGGCATGCGCCACCATACCTTGCTAATTTTTAATTTTTTTTTTTGGCAGCAACTGGGGGCTCACTATGTTGCCCTGGCTGGTCTCAAACTCGAAATCTCTGGGATTACCGGCATGGGCCACTGCACTCAGCCACCCGATTCGTTTTCTAACTGCTCCCCATGAGAGCATTCGGCTCTATTAACAGAAATCATCTTGCTTTACCCAATTCACCATTGCAAAGATATGGAACCAACCTAAGTGCCCATCAACCAATGAGTGGACAAAGAAAATGTGGTACACATACACTATGGCATACTATTCAGCCATAAAAAGGAATGAAATAATGTCTCTTGCAGCAACTTAGATGGAGCTGGAGGCCATTATCCTACGCGCAGTAACTCAGGAACAGAACACCAAATATCATATGTTCTCACTTATAAGTGGGAGCTAAAGCCTGGCATGGTAGCTCACGCCTGTAATTCCAGCACTTTGGGAGGCCGAGGTGGGTGGATCACTTGAGGGCAGCAGTTCGAGACCAGCCTAGCCAACATGGTGAAACCGTGTCTCTACTAAAAAAAAATATAAAAAGTAGCTGGGCATGGTGGCATGCATCTGTAATCCCAGCTACTCTGCAGGCTGAGGCAGAAGAACTGCTTGAACTCTGGAGGCAGAGGTTGCAGTGCACTGGAATTGTGCTGCTGCACTCCAGTCTGGATGACAGAACAAGACTCCATCAAAAAAAAAAAAAAAAGCAGGAGCTAAGCTATGATTATGATACAGAGGGGTAAAATGGACTTTGGAGACTAAGAATGTGGAAGACAGGAGGGGTTGGGAGACTAAAAAGCTACATATTGGCTACAACATACATTACTCGGGGGATACACGCACTAAAATCTGACAGTTCACCACTATATAGTTCATCCATGTAACCAAAAACTACTTGTACCCCAAAAGCTTATTGAAATAAAAAATATTGAAAAAGAAGGCACTCATCTTGTTTTAAACAGACAAACTTTTTGATCTTTCTAAAGATTGAATCTATCCATGACATTTATTCCCTCAAGATGTTACAACAGAGGTTCTGAGTTAACACTTGTGGATAATTAACATGGTGAAGAGAATGGTTTTACAAATGATAAAAGCTTTAGGTTCTGGGCCCAGAGTAAACCCTATTAATATGTAATTCCCCTTTGACCTCCCCCTGAGAGGGCCATCCAGCACAAAGTGAACATGAGTAAACAGTTAGAGTGGAGACAAAAGGATGTGGGGTAAACAGGCTTAAACTGGGAAAAGCCTTTTATTGTGCCTATATTCTTCCTAACTTAATGGACTGGTTGGCCAGCTTTGACCTCCCCCAATAAAACCTTTCAGCCTTCCAAAAGGTTTGAGACTATAATCTGTAACTTTCCCTATATATTTTCCGTAATATTTTGCCAACCACCCCATGAATTCCAACAGGCGACAGAGCAAGATTCCGTCTCAAAAAAAAAAAGAAAGAAAGAAAGAAAGAAAGAAAGAAAGAAAGAAGAAAAGAAAAATGAATAAGAAAAGGATACGTTGGACTTCACTAAAATTAAAAACTTCTCTTGGCAAGACACGGTTAAGAGGATGGAAAGAATAATATGGGAGGAAATATTATTAAAACAATATCTGATAATGGATTTGAATCCAAAATATACAAATCACTCTTAAAACTGAACATTTCAAAGTAAGAAAGCAAACATTTCAATTTAAAAATGGGCAAAAGATCTGAACAGATGCCTCACCAAAGAAGATGTAGAGATACGAATAAGCATAGAAAAGATATTCACATAATTTGTCATTAGGGAAATGGAAATTAAAACCACAAGAAAACACCATTACACACGTACTAGAATGGTTGAAATCCAAAAACTTGACAATATCAGGTGTTGGCAAGGACACAGAGCAACAGGAACCCATATCGCTGGTGGGAATGTAAAATGGTGCAACCGCTTGGAAGACGGTTTGATGGCTTTTCATGAAGCTAAACAGTCTTCACAGGACTCAGCAACCATGATCTGTCTCAATCATGTTTACTCAACTGATTGGAAAATATTCGTTTACATGAAAGCCTGCTAGTGTATATTTATAGCAATTGTATTCATAATCACCAAAAACTGGAAGCAACCAAGATGTCTTTCAATAGGTGTATGAATAAAAAATATGTGATACATCCATGCAGTGGAATACTTCCTGTTTACCCATAAATAGGCATGTAAGACAGAGCATGGGGGCTCACACCTGTAATCCCGGTGCTTTGGAAGGGCAAAGTGAAAGAATCACTTGAGGCTGGGAGTTCTAGACCAGCCTGGGCAACATAGCAAGACCCCAACTCTACCAAAAAAAAAAAAATTAGCCAGGAGTGGTGGCGTGCACCAGCGGTGCCAACTACTCAGGCGGTTGAGGCAGGAGGATTATTTTTGAGCCCAGGTGATCGAGGCTGCCATGAGCCATGATTGCATCATGGCACTCCAGTCTGGGTGACAGAGTGAGACCCTGTCTCTAGAAATAAATAAATAGGCCAGGCGCAGTGGCTCACACCTGTAATCCCAGCACTTTGGGAGACTGAGATGGGCGAATCACTTGAGGTCAGGAGTTTGAGACCAGTCTGACCAACATGATGAAACCCCATCTCTGCTAAAAATACAAAAGTTAGCCAGGTGTGATGGCATGTGCCTGTAATTCCAGCTACTCGGGAGGCTGAGGCACAAGAACTGCTTGAACCCTGGAGACGGAGGCTGCAGTGAGCTGAGATTGTACCACTGCAATCCAGTCTGGGCAACAGTGAGACCACATCTCAATAAATAAATAAATAAACAATAAATAGAAAATATTGCAATATCAAGCCACACAAAGATATGGATAACTTTAAGTGTATATTTCTGAGTGAAAAAAGCCAGTCTGAAAAGGCCATATCCTGTATGATTTCAATTCTATGACACTCTGGAAAGGACAAAACTATAGAAATGGTAAATAGACCAATGATGGCCAGGGACTTGAGTAGAGGTTTAAATAGGTGAAGGACAGGGAGTTTCTCAGGGCAGTGAAACTATCTTGTATGATGCTATGATGTTAATGGTGGCTAGATAACACTATGCACTTATCAAAAACACCAGGTGGTTTCTGTGTACTTTAGTTTTTAATTTTTTATTAAAAAAAATTTTCCGAGACAAGGTCTCGTTCTGTCATCCAGGCTGAAGTGCAGTGGTCCAATCATGGCTCACTGCAGCCTTGACCTCCTGTGCTCGGGTGATCTTCCCATCTCAAGTGCTGGGATTACAGGCATGAGCCACCGCACTGGGCCATTTCTGTGAACTTCCAAGTTCAAGCAGCACAGGTGCACAATGAACCCCACACTCAGAATCCCTACCCTTCTTTTGCAGCCCTAAGACAAAGGGAGAGTGTTTTGTCTCAGCAGTCAGGGGCTACAGCCCTCTAACCTCTGCCACCCCAATTTGGGTCCTAGCCACACCAAGGTTAGGAGCGCTCTGGTCACTCTGCTAAAGGCTGACCTGCACATTCTGAACACTTGCCCAGGGAGTAGTTTATTACCAGATGAATGATGGCCCAACTATATTGAGACCACCACACCATGACAGAGCCCAAGGTAGTCATGTAGAGAGGCCCTGGGGAGAGAGGAGCCCTGCCAGCCCCTAGCTGTCCTTGCCATGGTGGCCCAGGTGGCAGACATGCAACTGAAGAAGCCCTCAGATGACTCCAGCCCCAGATACCACTTGACTGCAATAGCATGTGATGCTAAGACCCACTCAGCTGAGCCCAGTCAACCTACTAAGCTGTAAGAGATAGTAAGAAATTGTTGTTATAAACTGTTAAGCATAGGGTGGTTTTATTTATTTTATTTTATTTTTGAGACAGAGTCTCTGTCACCCAGGCAGGAGTGCAGTGGTGTGATCTTGGCTCACTGCAGCCTCTACTTCCCGAGTTCAAGTGATTCTCCTGCCTCAGCCTCCAGAGTAGCTGGGATTACAAGCGTGCGCCACCACACCCAACTAACTTTTGTATTTTTACTAGAGATGGGTTTCACCATGTTGGCCAGGCTGGTCTCAAACTCCTGACCTCAAGTGATCGGCCCGTCTTGGCCTCCCAAAGTGCTGGGATTACAGGCGTGAGCCATCGCGCCTGGCCAGGACTGGGTGGTTTATAAGACCACAGTAGACAACCAGTCCAGAGCTGTAAGGCTTTTCCTTGATATGGGGGCTTCTGTTATGTGGTCTTCCTCATAGCAAAGACAGAAAGGCCTGAAACGTCGTGGGAGAACAGTGGGACGTTCTGCAGGCAGCATTCCCAAGTCAAGGCAGCCAGTCTCTCTGATTCACTCCCCCTTCCTCTCTCCCATTCCCCAGCAGTGGAAGAAGTGAGCAGGAATTACACTATACATAGCTAACATCCAGTTCTCCATCTTGCTTTCCAAGAGAACTAAAACAGCGCCCAGATTATCAGTAAAGAGCGGGTGATGGCATTATGTCACGTAGCCTTGGATAGAGCGCCATCTCCATTCAACAGTGACCAGAAAGGAACCAACGTAGGGCTTAGGCATTGATATTTCAAAAATGTTGGGGTGGGGAGTGCAGATTAAGAATATATACATGAGTTTGGGTGCGGTGGCTCATGCATGTAATTGTAGCACTTTGACAGGCTGAGGTGGGAGAATTGCTTGAGGCTAGGAATTGGAGACCACCCTGGGGAACATAGCAAGACCCATTCTCTACAAAAAAATTAAAAATTAGCCAAGTGTGGTGGTACATGCCTGTAGTCTCAGCTGCTTGGGAGGCTGAAGAGAGAGAGAGGATTGCTTTAGCACAGGAGGTTGAGGCTGCAGTGAGCTATGATCACACCACTGCACTCCGGCCTGGGTGACAGAGTGAGATCCTGTCTCAAAAAAACAAAAACAAAAACAAACACAAAAAAGAGGTGCTCCAGTGAACAGTATTGGCACAATCAAAACATTTTTATAAGGCTAGGAATGGTGGCTCACGCCGGTAATCCCAGCACTTTGGGAAGCTGAGGTGGGCGGATCACTTGAGGTCAGGAGTTTGAGACCAGCCTGGCCAACATGGTGAAACCTCATCTCTACTAAAAATACAAAAATTAGCCAGATGTGGTGGCCGACACCTGTAATCCCGGCTACTCGAGAGACTGAGGCAGGAGAATCACTTAAACCCAGGAGGTGGAGGTTGCAGTGAGCTGAGATTATGCCATTGCACTCCAGCCTGGGCCACAGAGTGAGACTCGGTCTCAAAAAAACAAAACAAAACAAAAAACATTTTTTATAGATAACTAAAAAAAAGGAACATACACCTGAACAAGAATTGAATCGTATAATTGAAGAAACCTTTAGGTATGAATTCTATAATCCCTCAAAGAAATTAAAGAGGACGTCTTTGTGAAGCAAGAATTCAAACACGTGACCCAGGAGGTCAAAGACAAGAACATTAAACGACAGAAAGCGGGGAAAAGGAGATGTTGGAGAATTAGTTGAGGGAAAAATCTTTGTAAAATGGAAACTGCCTGAGAAGCACCTTGGAATCAAATCTGTACTGCCGCCATGGAGATCAGGTCTGGGGGAAATACATCAAGTACAAGGCGCAGAGGTGGTGGCAGCCGTGATCCCATGACGGAGATGGAAGCTGACAGTAATGATACAACACGCGGAGGAAAAGGAAACAAATGTAACAAAACCAAATTTATAGATAAAATAGAAGGATGACTGGAAATTGTACGCTAAAAGGATTCTCTTACTATAATAAAACAAATCAGAATAAAGCCATCAGGGCCAAGACAGATTCTACAAGCATGAGGGCAGGATAAGGTCGGCTTACTATGGGAAATTTCAGGTTTATTTCTTGAAAACTAAAGGTGATGGCGGGGCACGGTGGCTCATTCCTGTTATCCTAACGCTTTGGGAGGTGGAGGTGGTTAGATCTCTTGAGCCCAGGAGTCTGAGACCAGCCTGGACTGCACAGTGAGACGCTCTTCTCTACCAAAAAAAAAAAAAAAAAAAAAAAAATTAGCCAGGTGTGGTGGCATGCATCTGCAGTCCCAGCTACTTAGGAGGCTGAGATGGGAGGATTGCTTGGTCCTGGGAGGTAGAGGCTGCAGTGAGCTGTGATTCAGCGACTACACTCCAGTCGGGATGACAGAGAGATCGTGTCTCAAAAATAAATAAATAAATAAAATGAAAGATGTTAAAGACAATGAAATGATTATTTCCAGATTGTTGTAGGAAAAAACCTTAGAGTTGGGAACTCACGGGTGCGTCTTAAAATGAATGCTTTAGTTGATGGAATACACATCCAAAGAAGAATAAAAATAAAGAACTTACGAATATAAGGAATGGGGTTTGCGGTGATCCTTGGGTCTAAGTAAACAAAACTATTAGGTCTAAATGGTGGGAAATTATGGCCATAAAATCATAAATGACTTAGGAGGCAGTCTTCAACACACAGCCTGTGCTGGATTCAGAAAGTCCATTCCCTTTTCCACTTCCCTGAGTGTGTACACATTCACAGGTGGTTTCCTTGGCTGGCAGTAGAGCAAAGCTGCAGTCCTTTCTACTTGGAGGCTTTCTGACAACAGCCAGCTGGGAGCATCCCACCTTTGAGTAGGACCCCAACTCCGAGAGGTGTGCCTGTCCCTCAGGCTCCTCCTGGGTGCACTCAGCAGTCGCACTGGGGAGTTCGCAAGTGCACACTGAGAGGTGGGTGCTGGCAACTCCAGGAACCAATCTGTTCCCTTCAAGATTCAAATGTACATCTCACGATAAACATTTTTTCCACTTTTAAGTTGCAAGTCTAATTTGGAATTTTATTTGTAGATGAATCTCTAAAGACGAAGACATTCTGCAGAGGTCGTGTGGTATAATGGTTAGCAGCAGACTCTGGAGCTCAGCTGCTTCAGGAAGAAGCCCAGCTCTAGCATGTTTTCTCATCTGAAAATGGGGTTTACAATAGCACCTTTCCCATAGCACTGTAGAGCGAGGGTTAAATCAATTAATATATGTACCATGCTTATGGGCATTCTTGGCAGATAAATGACGCTATGTGCATGTTCAATGCAACAAATACAATGGAGAAGGGAAAACAGAGTCAGCCTCGGAGTGTCTTCCATCCTTCTCCTCCCTGAAGGTATGTTGATGGCGGTGAGCTGACTGTTCCATTTTTGCATATTGGGAGTGAGGCAATAGCTTGGGAGGTGGGGCAGATAACTTAGCTTTTAGTTCTTAGGCCTCCGGATGGAGAAATGCCCATGTAGCACCCAGCACTCTGGGACTTCAAGTCTAATTTCCTCATTGGGTGGAACTTTTGGATTATTTCTCTTGGGGAGGGTGGCGAGTATATTTTGCTTGCTGGGAAGAAGGGTAGTTGGAAGATTTAGTGACTAGAGGGCAGACTGTGGGTAATCTTTAGTGCTGTTTGCAAATATTTCCAGTGCTCCCCCTGTCTGGGAAGGTTACAGAATGCATTTTCTGGGCCTCTTATGGTTCAGAGGAGCCATATTCCGGCCAACAAGCTGAGAGTGGAAGAGACGCATCTCACTGCCTGGCCAGAGCATTTAATTACTGGTGCAAGGGCTTCAAGAGCCATTTCTCCCTCCGCCATCGTGACCAGGCCTGTCCCAACAGTGGCTGCTTCATCAGCTGGTCTAGGAGGGATGACAGCATGATGGAAAGTCCCAGCCAACCTGCTGGATAAGCAGCAAGAATGGAAATAACCCTTTATTGTTTTAAGCTACCAAGATTTTAGGGCTATTTGTTATGGCAACAGAATCAGGCCTATCCTAAGAACAGAAATTGTGAAGAGAATATTTTACTTGTAAAATCACCTTGTGCTCCATCTCACTGTTTTGGGGCCAAAATGTTTGCTCAAGGCAAGTGCAATTGGCCTGTGCCAAATACATCATAGGTGTGCAGAGGGTGGTTTATGACTGATTGGTGAACATCTTATTTTTTATGCTAGAGATTTGCTTTCATCAGGGCCTATCAGGTCTCCACTTAGCTATTTTTAGAACATACATTGGAGGGGACTGCTTTGTATTGACAGTAATACAAGAGTAGGTAACTTGGAGGCAGTTCATTTTGAAACCAATTGCACAGCTCACATTCAGGTACCACAGCAGAAAAGTAACAAGAACAAGGATGGGGAAGGCAGGCTTGACAAGTTTAAATGCTGCTGGCAGAAATACTCTGAGGGGATCCCAGCCATCTCAAAATTCACTGCATGATGAGTGTTGAAGGGACACAGATGCTTTGTAGCATCAATTCCCAGTGGCTTTGTTTCCTTATAGAGTAGAGAAGGGACCTAGAAAGGTCACTATATTAAATTGTTGCAGGTCAAGTTCAAAGTCATCCATTCTTGTAATGATTCTTCTGAAGTTATTTTACCAAATGTGTCCCTGCCTGCTATGTATTATCATCCCTAAAGCTTCACAGTTTCAAGTTTATTCTCATTTCATTTTGATTTTAGTACAGACTGTGTTATACTTGTCTATTTCCTAAGAAGAGTGAGCATGTGGAGGTAAGGTGGAGTGAGGCAGCATAATCAGATTTGTATTTTGAAGCAAGTCTACAGTAAGCAGAATGGATGGTAGGGTGCAGGAATGGCTGTGGATAGACAGGAGGCTGTTACAGACTCTAGGTGAGAGGTTATGGCAGCTTGAATTAGGTAGCGGTAAAGAGGGAGAAGTGGACAAATACTTGAGATGCTGAGGAGTTAAAATAACTCATGGATGCTTTGGTTATTGGAAACAAGTGAAAAGATAGCACAAACACCATTATGAGGTTCCTGTGGCCCAAACAACAGAATAAAGGTGCCATTCATGGAGCTGCATTCAATGGTGGCCTCCTAAGAGATATGTCCACCCAGAACCCATGAATATGGCCTTATTTTTTTTAAAAAGGGGCCTTTGCAGACATAATTGTAATTAAGGATCTTGAGATGAGATCATCCTGGCTTATTCTGAGTCCTTCTAAGAGAAATGCAGAGGGAGATTTAAAACACATGAGGAGAAGAGAAAGCCACATGAAGATGGAGAAAGAGATGGAAGTTATGTGGCTGCCAGACAAGAACCAGTGTTGGAAGAACCACAAAAGGCTCTTCTCTCAGATCTGGCCTTTGGAAGGAGGCCAACTGTTGAAACTTGGTTTCAGATTTCTTGTCTCTAGAACTGTGAGAGAATATATTTTTGTTGTTTTAAGCTGCTGAGTTTGTGGTAATTTGTTATAGTAAGTCCTAGGAAATAAATACACTAGAGAATACAAGAAAAAAAAAAACAGATTTGGGGTGAAAATAATGAGTTTAGTTTTGAACATGTTGAGTTTGAATTGCTTTTGAGACATCAAGAAGAAATGTCAAATGGGTCAACATGTACACAAGTCTGGGCTTGAGAAGTCAGTTGGCGAGTCATATGCACTGAGATAGTAGCTGAAACAAGGACACGGGTAAGGTCACCAAAAAAGAGAAAATCAGAGTGAGAAGCGAAATCTCAGGACCAAGCTCTGAGGAGCTCCAGCATCAAGGGGATGAATAGGAGAAGGTAAGCCCACACAAGCACTAGAGAAGGGGAAAGCTATGGAAATAGGAATTGAACCAGGAGAGCATTGTCTCAGAAAGTAAGGGAAGAGGGGGTTTCAGAAAGGACAGAGCAGTCACTAGCATTCAAAATTAAGAGAACACAGGGACTAAAAAATGTTCATTGAGTTTTATGAAGTCACTGGTAACACTAGCAACAGTCAAGTAATTTTGCCAAAAGCTATCTTGAAGTGGACTGACAAGTGACAGCAGATAGCTTTGTATTCTTTTGAGGAGGGAGGGTATTTGGAATATTAAATAACGGAGAGAAATAGAATGATATCTGTTGGAAAGAGGAGGCAAGTGGAGGTTTATGTTTTTGTTGGTTTGTTTCTATGGGAAGAGGCTTGAGTCTACTGAAAAGCTGTTGAGGATGATGTAGTTGAGTTGAGAAGTTGACTGGGCAACAAAGGGGTAACAATCAATATACCTCTCTCAGATGGGCTCTTGATAATGGGAGGAAAAGGATCAAGATGGGAGCCAAAGCACAGGAGTATCCCATCTCCACTGCTACAGCAGGGAAGGACGACAGGGTGGTGCTCATGAATGGGTGGAAGATGAGAACGTTCTAATGCCATGACCTCTATTTTCTCTGCAAAATTGGAAATGGGTGCAGTAGGCAGCCTCTAAGATCCCACGAGGCTCCCTGTCTCCTGGTGTTCATTACCCTGTGAAATCCTCTCCTTTGAGTGTGGTGTGGCCTTAGTGACTGGCTTCTAACAAATACAACACGGAGGAGTGATGAGATGCCACTTCTGTTATTAGAGAACCTAAGGACAGTGACCTCTGGCTTGGACTTTCTTGTGTGCATGTACACCTGGAGGAAAGCCAGCTTTTATGTCATGTGCAGTCCTACAGAAAGGCTCATAAGGCAAGAAACTAAGGGAAACCTCTAACTGGCCACCTACAAGGAACTGAACACTAACAACAACCATGCGAGTAAGATTGGAAGAGAACCCTACCCCGGTTGAGCCTTCAGATGAGACCACAGACCCCACTGACAGCTTGACTGAAACCTAATGAGAGATCTTGAGCCATAGGCATCCAGCTAATTTATGCCTGGATTCTTGAGCAACAGAAACTGTGAAATAATAAATGCTTTTAAGGTTTTAAACTGCTAAGTTTTGGAATACTTTGTTACATAGCAGTAGGTACTGATACATGGATTTATCCACTTGAAGTGTAGGAAGAGGAGAGGCTGGATGAGGAGGAGAGATTTGGAATAGTTGTCATGGAAAATGAGAAAATCAACTGGCAACACAATACAATTTCTGGGCTGTTGAGGGCCTATATGAGCTTAGCAATCATGGCTTTATAATAGAACTAATTTGCCATATGCAAAATATAATAGAATTATTATTTTTTTCTAATGAAAATTTAATATGTTTTGATTGACCATGGGAAATATAGCCTTCCTTTAGTCCTTCCATTACATCTTCTGGGAAATTTATTCATTTGGGATGTTTGCTGAGGGCCTATTTATACCAGCTACTCTTTATTCATTAAAATATTTATTAATACAAAGAAATGATAAATGCTTGAGGTGCTGGATATTCTACTTTGATGTGATTATTGCACACTGCATGCCTGTATCAAAATATCTCATGTACCCCCATAAATATATACACCTACTATGTACCCATAAAAATAAAAAATAAAAAAATTAATAAAATAAAAATAGGCAAAATTAAAATATTTATTGAGTGTCTAATTGATGCTAGGTTTTTTAGGCCCTGGAGACATGAGGTTTATGTTTTAGGGACATGAAAAACAAATAACTAAACAATACAATAATGCATACTATAAAGAGAATTGAAGCAAAATAAGGGAGACCAAGAAAGGGGTGCTCTTGGCTGGGCGTGGTGGCTCACACCTGTAATCCCAGCACTTTGGGAGGTCGGGGCAGGTGGATTATGAGGTCAGGAGACAGAGACCATTCCAGCTAACACAGTGAAGCCCCGTCTCTACTAAAAATACAAAAATTAGCTGGGTGTGGTGGTACATGCCTATAGTCCCAGCTACTCGGGAGACTGAGGCAGGAGACTTGCTTGAACCCCGGGGGCAAAGGTTGCAGTGAGCCACGATGATGCCACTGCACTCCAGCCTGGGCAACAGAGTGAGACTGTCTAAAAAAAAAAAAAGCCAGGGGTGCTCTTTTCTATAGGGAGGCCAAGGAAGTCTAATTACAGTGGGTTCTGGAAACAGGTGCTGATTGGTAGTATAAAAGAGAATTGGGGGACTAGAACAGGCCGCTCTTCAATGTTCTTAGAAGGCAATATTTGAGCAGAGAGTTGAGCAGACGGAGCGGGGGAGTCGTGTGGAGAGAGGAGGGAAAGGGCTGGGCACCGTGGCTCATGCCTGTAATTCCAGCACTTTGGGAGGCCGAGGTGGGTGGATCATGTGAGGTCAGCAGTTCGAGAACAGCCTGGCCAACATGGCAAAATTCCGTCTCTACTAAAAATGCAAAAATTAGCAGGTGTGGTGGTGGTGAGGGGATGCCTGTAATCCCAGCTGCTCAGGAGGCTGAGGCAGGAGAATCGCTTGAACCCAGGAGGCGGAGGTTGCAGTGGGCAACAGAGCGGGATGCCGTCTCAAAAAAAGGAAAGGAAAAGAAAGAAGAGGGAAAAGAATCACGGGCTGGAGGACCACATGTGCCAGTGCTTTCAGCTGGGACCACGCCTGGAATGTTCAAGTAGCAGCTAATGCTCTGTGAAGTTACTTCCTTTACTGCTGATGGCACAATGTGTTTCAAAACAGGCAGAGACTAGAAAGAGAAGCTGAGGTATCTATTCATAGAGGGGTCAGCCACATCAGGGTACGTTTTATACCAGGGGGTAAAAAGAATAATTACACAAGCCAAACTCGCTTTTAAGAAATGTCAAAATTGTGTTAATAATATCAATAAATATTAATAGGTGCTTACTCTGTACCCAACACTGTTCTAAGAGCTTCGAATTATTAATTTAATCCTTTTTCAAAAACCCTATGGGATAAGACTGTTGATTTAATCTATTTACAGTTCAGGAAACTGAGACACAGAAAGGGTACCCAAGGTGACGCTGCTGGCAAGTGGGTGCAAGGCAGAACCCTTCACCACCCTGGTACCTTCCTCCAAATCTCTTGGAAGGTTATTAGAACATAATGTGCCTTACAGCTTAGGTTTAATGGAGTGCATGATATATGTGAAGGGAAAATTAATTTCCAAATACCTTACTGCAAAAAGTACCAGAGTAGATTTTTGGTAGTCACATAGAAGCAGCTTAGATTTACAGATGGCTCACTAATTGTTTTGCATTCGAATTCTTAAAATATTACATACTGAGTTTGCATATTAACCTAAAATAGCACAGAAATATTAATAAGCTAATGATTTAGGCTGAACTAGGTCCTTTAATATATTGTCATTTTGGAAAACCCAAACATTATCATGCATAGTGGTCATTCTTTCTTTTTTATAGTGTTTCTGTTAGACGTCAGACTCAAATACTCTGCACTGCAATTTCTTTGTTGTTGGTTTTGAGGTCATTCTGTTACTCACTGATCTTTCATTCAATTAACTTGGAAAAAAAATAGACTCTATTTTTCACAGCAGTTTAAGGTTCACACATAGCAAAATTTAGAGGAAGGCATCAAGGCCGGGCGCAGTGGCTCACGCCTGTAATCCCAGCACTTTGGGAGTCTGAGGCGGGTGGATCACCTGAGGTCAGGAGTTTGAAACCAGCCTGCCCAACATGGTGAAACCTGGTCTCTACTACAAATGCAAAAATCAGCCAGGCATGGCGGCAGGAACCTGTAGTCCCAGCTACTTGGGAGGCTGAGGCAGGAGAATCGCTTGAACCTGGGAGGCAGAGGTTGCAGTGAGCTGAGATCGCACCATTGCACTCCAGCCTGGGCCACAAGAGCAAAACATCGTTTCATTAAAAAAAAAAAAAAGAGGAAGGCACCGAAATTTCCCACGAACCCCGTGCTACTCCCACGCTTACATGGCCTCCCCTATTCTTCACATCCTCCACTGGAGTGGCAAAATTAATACAACTGATGAACATACACATCATAATCAACCAGAATTTACAGTTTGCGTTAGGGTTCACTCTCAGCGTTATATGTTCTACAGGTTTAGACAAACGTATACTGACATGGATCCATCATTATCGTATCCTATAGAAAAGTTTCACTGCCCTAAAAATCCTCTGTTCTCTTCCTATTCATCCCTCCCTCCCCGCTAACCTTTGGCAACCCCTGATCTTTTTTTTTTTTTTTTTAATTGTCACTTGGGCTCTGAGGTACCTGTGCACGTCCTGCATCCTGCAGGATTGTTGCACAGGCACATACACGCCGTGGTGGTTTGCTGTCTCCATCCCCCCACACCCTGTTGCCTACATCAGGCATTTCTCCCAGTGTTATCCCTCCCCATCCTCCCCTCCTCCCCCGCTGTCCCTCCTCTTCCCTCCCCTCCACCCCCCTACCTAGCCCTTTGAGTATTGTTCCCTTCCCTGTGCCCAAGTATTCTCATTGTTCACCACCCGCCTATGAGTGAAAACATGAGGTGTTTGATTTTCTGTTCTTCTGTCAGTTTGCTGAGAATGATGGTTTCTAGACTCATCCATGTCTCTACAAAGAACATGATCTCATCATTTTTTATGGCTGCATAGTATTCCGTGGTGTATATGTGCCACATTTTCTTTGTCCAGTCTATCATTGATGGGCATTTGGGTTGGTTCCAGGTCTTTGCTTTTGTAAACAGCGCCGTAAGTTTTCAACTCCTTTGTGTAAATCCCAAGACACTTGATTGCTGGACAATGCGGTAAGAGTATACTTTAAAAGAAACTGCCAAATTGTCTTCCAAAGTGCCTGTATGTAGAGAGCCAGAGTAGCCCACCCCTTCTGGGGGAATCAGCAGCAAGGCTGCTGTGAACTTTGGGTGAACTCCAGAGAAGCGAAACCATAATAGGGGAATGTGTCTGTCTCGGAGAAGAGCAGAGAGGCGCAGAAAAAGATAATCAGCTCTCATAACCTTGCTGCAAGATAGTTGTTAGCTGAAGTATGTTAACTAAAGTGTGAGAATTATAATCACAGTCTGTTCTAAGTAACTGCGCCCTCCCTCTGCTATATACTTTGTAAACATATAAAATAAAATACTCGGAGGCAAGTCAGGGCCGAAGAGACTGACACCATCAGCTTTTCGGACCACCTGGCCCCACTTTCGTCTATGTCTGTCTTGTGTTTTTCTTCATTCCCCCACTGTTCCCTCTTAGGTTTTGAACGCTTGTGCAGCACGGGACGCAGTGCATGCCAGAGCTGTCACATTTTGCATTACCACCAGTCGTGAATGAGACTCTCTGTTATTCTACATCCTTGACAGATGTAATGTCATCAGTGTTCTGAATTTTTGCCTAATAGGTATGTAGTGATATCTCTTTGTTGTTTTAATTTGGAATTTCTGCAATTGTTGTTTTAACTTGCAATTAATGACATATAATTAACTATTCCTGAAATTTATGATCACCCACTTGAGTCCAAGGATAAAAGTTAGAGTGTCTGACACTAGTTCTTTATTAGGAACTTCTCATTTATTTGTACATTCTGTGACTTCCTAGATTCAATGGGGCAGGGGTGTGGTTTAAGGAGATAAGGACAAACAAATTTCAAATTTCAGTGGAGACAAACATATGTGCTATGGTCTCTCTCCATGATATTAACATACAAATGCATCCAGGGACGCTCAGCTTGCCTCTATGACAGAAAGCATTCTAGCTACCTTACCCGTTCAACAAAAGATATCATTCACCAATCTGATCTAGTTAACAGTAGCCTTCATTTAGTGTATTCTTCAGTTTGGTCTCAGGCAGTTATCATTCATGATAAAAAATGTCCAACGACCTTAGAAGAAAACTTCCTCAACCTGATACAAGACATTTATGAAAAACCCACAGCTGAGCCGGGCGCAGTGGCTCGTGCCTGTAATCCCAGCACTTTGGGAGGCCAAGGCGGGCGGATCACAAGGTCAAGAGATTGGGACCATCCTGGCCAATATGGTGAAACCCCGTCTCTCCTAAAATACAAAAATTAGCCGGGAGTGGTGGTAGGTGCCTGTAGTCCCAGCTACTTGAGAGGCTGAGGCAGAATTGCTTGAACCCAGGAGGCGGAGGTTGCAGTGAGCCACGATCATGCCACTGCACTCTAGCCTGGCACCTATCGACAGAGCAAGACTCTGTCTCAAAAAAAAAAAAAAAAAAAAAAAAAAAAAAAAAAAAAACACCCCCCGGGACAAACCGTCATTCAAAGTGACATACCCACAATTTATCACACAAAGAGCCCGAAAAAGAG
>CAUYQU010026173.1:0-17534 GCA_963574635.1 Cheracebus regulus
ACTACCGCCCGGGTGACCGTGGGCGCCTCTCACAAAAAAAAAAAAAAAAAAAAAAAAAGGGCTGGGGGAAGGGGGACAAGGACAAGTCTGACTAAAAGTAACACGGTGTTTGTCAACTCCACCCTTCTGTTTGAGAAGA
The DNA here is from genome assembly GCA_963574635.1 of Cheracebus regulus. Taxonomy (NCBI): domain Eukaryota; kingdom Metazoa; phylum Chordata; class Mammalia; order Primates; family Pitheciidae; genus Cheracebus; species Cheracebus regulus. Next base: position 140 of record CAUYQU010026173.1, read on the forward strand.
GATGTACTCTAGGTCACACCCAACAGTGGCTGGATATTACAAGTAAGTTGAAAGAAACATTGAAGAGCTGAGCGCTCAGGGGTGAGTATAGCTATGCAAAGCTATCACCTTGACATCTAAAACTATTCAACACCTTATAGGATAATGATAAGGTCTATAACTTAAAACCTAAGAAAACAAAAATAAGGAGAAACAAATTTGAATCTGCTTATGGGACACAATTTTCATAGCACACACACAAAAAAATTTAGAGAACCCAAAACACTGCTAACAATGCAAATTACTTTCTTGCAACTGGAGTGCACAGAGGGATGGAAATTCTAACTTTAAGTGCCCACAGTGGAGAGAAATGAAACTTCTATTTTGCAAACTGCAAGTGGGAAATAGAACAATTTAACAGTCATTTTTTTCTGAAAAATATTCCTTGCTGTAGCCCTTCAACTCCCAACGTAGTGGTGAGCTCCTAACAAACATGAAAATGACCTTGGGATCCTGAGCTACAATAAAAAAAAAAAAGTGTTCAACCGAACAAATGCTGTATCAATATTTGTACTGAACAAGTGCTATACCTTTCACCGAAGCTTGAAGTACATGCGTTTCAGGGATTTTTGAACTCACTTTTAAACTTACTTTTATATTAAGAAAAAAATGCTTACTATAGAAATATAGAAAATACATATAAGCAAAACACAAGACAATAAAAAATTACCTATAATCCCCTTTGCTCAAAGATAACCTTTGTTAACATGCTGGAATATATTCTTAGTCAGTTGTTCTTTTTCTTGTTTTATAGAGACAGAGTCTCATTATGTTGCCCAGGCTGGTCCTGAACTCCTGGGTTCAAGTGATCCTCCCACCTCTATCTCCCAAAGTGGTCGGACTACAGGCATGAGCCACTGTGCCCAGCCCCTAGTCATTTTCTCTACATGTAAACACTTTAACCCACAATAGGATTCTACTGCATCACTGTCTTGTAACCTACTTTTTCTATTTACTATTACGCTGCTGAAGTCTTCATGGTATTAAATATTCTTCAACACTGCCCCACCCCACACATCACTCCCACAGCTGCAGTATACTCTTCTGTACCTCGCTTCTCAAAAGGAGAAAAAGCTCTTACTCCTGCCTTTTGGTGTTCTCTTTAGTAGTAACACTAATAACATTCTCTGAAAATTAAGGCATTGATTCCAAAGGCAGCCTCAGCCTGCATGCATACCACTTTCTCAAGAATCAGAATAAGCATTCTCTGGAACTCAAAGTCAACATGGAAAGTTCAGTGCTCTATAGATGGAGCTCAATTCAAAAACCACATTCATTTATCTTCTGGTGTTACTAACAAGTGGGGAAGAGATACAGCCAGGTTGAAGCTTAAAAACCAAGTTACTGACCGTAATTATGGCTGCATCCAATTGTCACACACAATGTGTGAAGCACAGAAGGAATGGGAGCAAGAAGGATAATAGGAAGCAAACTGATTTTCAGCCTCTCAGTCTTGCTTTTTCTTTTTCTTTTGAAATGAGGTCTCATTCTGTTGTTCAGACTGGAGTGTGGTGATGCAATCATTACTACTGCAGCCTTGAACTCCTGGGCTCAAGTGATCTTTCCACCTGGGGCTCTCAAGTAGCTGGGACCACAGGCGTGCACCACCATGCCCAGCTAATTTGTTTATTTTTAATAGAGATGGGGTCTCACCATGTTGTACAGGCTTTGCTTTTTCTTTAAACCTTGCACTCCTTCCTCTAGCCAAAACAAACTGGGCAAGATGAAGTCGGCATGATGAGGACACCTGAAGACAACTCGCTTAATAACCGAGAGGGAAAAATAGAGACTAGCAAAGAAAACGGAATATTCTCCACAAAGTCCCATTCGTCAAGTTCTAAGGGTAGTTGGGAGATTCATAAGTTTGTGGAGCCTGTCAGGCTGTGGGACACAAACACATTTTTCTCCATTATTAAATAATACTGAGTGCTTACTAAGCAAAGTAAATAGATTAGGGTTACTTTCATTTTCTGAAAAACCAAAGTAACTGCCAGCATTAAGAAAAAAAAGAACTTACACATGTAAATAAAACTAACCCATTCAACACAACCATCTTCAATCAAATAAGAAAAATTAACAGAAAGGGTCTTCATCTCCTACATTACCTCTGACCCAATGTCTGCCCTCACTGGCCTCCTCACATTAGTGACATCTAACACTCACTTGCCAAAACATAAATCTAAAAGTTAACATCACATATGTCAGGTTAAAAAACTGATTAGCTTTGCATTTTCCAACATTCATTCATAACAGATGTTCAATGGGGGCAAAACCCAGTGTGACTTCCAGACAGCTAGGGATGTGTTGGTCACAGTTCCCAAGTGCATTTCTCAATGTTACAACAGTCTCAATGTTTACCCACAATGGCAATTCCAGCTTTACAACATGCTTTAAAATACACATTATAAGACATGATCCAAAATTGTACCCAAGGAGATCAAAAGCTAAGCCTCGGGTCGGGTTGTAAACTGGAAACTAATTAGAATGTAAAAACTGTTCACATAGGCAAGACCGGGAGGTGGAGATGCAAATCAGGCCCTTGTCACTGCACCACTGGGTCCCCTCAAGACAGGGCACATGGTCTCTGCCTGCTAGACGGGAGGTGGAAACACGCAGGAGCCACTCAAGCATTCCATCAACACATTACTTCAGTGTGCCTGGGAAACTACAGGTCCACTGCAGCCCAGACAAACAAAGTGACAGGTGATGGGACGTCACCCAAACCAGCAAGAGGACAGTTCCCTCAGTTTGTTCATCCTCTTCATGGGACCATCATCCCTACAAGCCTTCCCAAGTTCCACTTTCACAGGATAGATTTCACATCACAGCTTTTTTTTGAGACAAAGTTTCACTCTGTCACCCATGCTGGAGTGCAGGGGCGTAATTTTGGCTCACCCCATCTCTATCTCCCAGGTTCAAGCAATTCTCCTGCCTCAGCCTCCCAAATAGCTGGGATTACAGTGGTATGCCATCACACCTGGCAAACTGTTGTATTTTTAGTAAAAATGGGATTTCACCATATTGGTCAGACTGGTCTCGAACTCCTAGCCTGAAGTGATCTGCCTGCCCCGGCCTCCCAAAGTGCTAGGATTATAGGCATGAGCCACCATGCCTAGCCACATCACAGTTTTTTAAACTTAAAACGAAACAAAATAACTTCACTTTTGAATGGCCTTTTCTCTTGGTGAATAAGAGGTATGAAAAGAATACAAAATCTCTTAGTAGATATTTGCCTGCCAAGAAGTCACCAAACACTGAATTTGATGACAACAGGGGAAACTGAGAGCACTGCCATTTAACTTGGTGAGTTATCAATACAGGACCGAAGTCAGGGACAAAAAGTCAACTGAAGTGTCAAATTTAAGCTAGTTACCCCAAATACACTTATATAATATGGCTTTTCTCACCGAATGGCATTACAGTAATCAGCACTCAGGTTCAAAACAAAATATTACAATCATAATGAGATTCTATTATTCGTGAAATAAGAGGCCCAGATCTTTACACCATCAAACTCCCTGCTAAAACTTCAGCCACAATCTTACATCAGGAATCAAGAATGTCTCTGCTAATCAAATACCAGTAGTAGTGATAATTATCAGCTCCTTCTCAGAGTCAATAACAGAAAGTTATGGAAGGGTTCACACAGCAGAACTAGGACTATTTAGAAAGTCTTTACTAAACCTAAATCTAGTTTCTTTATTCTCAACTCTAAATTATGGTCTCATTTCCATATTCCAGCAACAAGCAACACCCAAGCCAACAGTAACATTAAACAGTGCACAGTACAAACATTGCCACCTATAGTCTGAAAACGAAATACATTTGTTTATATTGTGACCTGGAAAAGAAACAATGTAAAAACAGAAGGTAGCATTTTGTCATACTTATCTTACTCTTTCTTAATCCTATTTTAATGGTGATAATAATACTTCTTCAAGGGTAACAATAAAATCTGTTTAATGCATATCTTGTAATTCAAAATAAAAAATTGGCTCTCAATATTTATTTTCACCATTATATTATTTATGTATTATTCTAATCCTTAGCATGGACTACCGAAAGATCAATATATAGTTTGCTTTATTAACAGTTAACAAATATTTCAGTCAGACAGACCCACTTATTCAAATACCTGCAACATCAAAAAGCTTAAAAACTCTTAAGTTAGGATCTCTCTCTCTTTTTTTTCTTTTGAGACAGAGTCGCTCTGTCACCCAGGCTAGAGTGCAATGGCGCAATCTCAGCTCACTGCAACCTCCTCCTCCCAAGTTCAAGCGATTCTCCTGCCTCAGCCTCTCGAGTAGCTGGGGCTACAGGCATGTGCCACCACGGCTGGCTAATTTTTTGTGTTTTCTTTAGTAGAGATGGGTTTTCACCATGTTAGCCAGGATGGTCTCAATTTCCTGACCTCATGATCCCCCCGTCTCAGTCTCCCAAAGTGCTATGATTATAGCTGTGAGCCACTGAGCCTGGCAGATCTCTTTTTTCTCACTGCTGCTACTCATCTAAGACCGGAAATTCAAGGGCAACAATACAATCTGTTTAATACAGATCTTATAACTCAAAATAAAAAATTTAATTTGTTCTTAATCTATCACACATTGCCATATTTTCACAATACCATTTTAAACACTGCACAAGCAGACAGGTGATTAAATTAGCAATGAGCATAGTCGCTTCCTTTTGAAATGAGTGCAAAAGTAATTTAGCAGAAACTCAAGTGTACTGCTGCAATAATGTCACACTCAATCATTCTTAATATTTTTAAATGGTTTTATTGAGATGTAATTCACATACAACACAATTCACCCATTTAAAGGATACAAAACTCAATGACTTTCAGTAGGTGTGGAGTTCTTCCTTGGGGTGTTGTCTGTTTGCTTTTGTTTTCTGAGACAGTCTTGCTCTGTCACCCAGGCTGGAACACAGTGGCAGCATCATGGCTCACTGCAGCCTCAACCTCCCAGACTCAAGCCATCCTCCCACCTCAGCCTCCCAAGCAGCTGGGACCACAGGTGCATGCCACCACACTCAGCTAAGTTTTTGTAATTTTTGTAGAGACAGGGTTTCACCACATTGCCTAGGCTGGTCTCAACCTCCTGGGCTCAAGTGATCTTCCCACCTCGGCCACTTGAGATTATTCATTTTTCTTGGAAAAATATACCAAATATATTCAGGTACCCCAGAATGCCAAAATAAACTTTCCCAAGTAAGTGTCCTGGTAATGTGAGCACACACTGTATTGAAGAAATGCCTGAATACCGTGCAGTGGTTTTCCTTAAAATTGCATTCTGTAATGGTAAATAATCTGCAATCATCTGAAGATCACCATTTTGTCACTATCCTCACCCTTTGAGCAAAATTATTACCTTTTTTTTTTTTTTGAGACAAAGTTTCAGTCTTGTTGCCCAGGCTGGAGTGCAATGGCACTAACTCGGCTCACTGCAACCTCTGTCTCCCAGGTTCAAGCAATTCTCCTGCCTCAGCCTCCCAAGTAGCTTGATTACAGGCGCCTGCCACCACACCCAACTAATTTTTGTATTTTTAGTAGAAATGGGGGTTTCACCATGTTGGCCACGCTGGTCTCAAACTCCTAACCTCAGGTAATCCTCCAGTCTCAGCCTCCCAAAGTGCTGAGATTACAGGTGTGAGCCACTGCACCCAGCCTATTAATATTATTTTTGAACAGAGTCTCACTTTGTCACCTAGGCTGGAGTGCAGTGGCACGATCTCAGCTCACTGCAATCTCCGCCTCCAGGGTTCAAGTTATTCTCCTGCCTCAGCCTCCTGAGTACCTGGCATTAAAGGTGTCTGTCACCAAACCCAGCTAATTTTATTATTATTATTATTATATTATTATTATTATTATTATTATTATTTGTAGAGACAGGGTTATACTATGTTGGCCAGGCTGGTCTCAAACTCCTGGCTTCAAGTGATCCACCCACCTCAGCCTCCTCATGTGTTGGGATTATAGATGTGAGCCACTATGTCTGGTCTGAGCAAAATTATTTTTATTCCTCAAAGAAACTGATGCTCAATAATGAAATAAACAATCATAACATTCTGATTTAATAAAACTAAATATAAAGAAAATTAAAAGGTCAATGTCTACAAATTCCACAGACACTACATCCTTGATTCTATTCATTAGTCTTTTTATTTTGGAGACAGGGTCTCACTCTGTCACCCAGGCTAGAGTGCAATGGAACCATGTTGGCTCACTGCAACCTCTGCCTCCAAGTTCAAGTGATCTTCCCACCTCAGCCTGCCAAGTAGCTGAGACTACAGGCACATGCCACCATGATAATGGCTAACTTTTCTATTTTTTGTAGACATGGGGTTTCACCATGTTGCCCAGCCTGGCCTCAAACTCCTGAGCTCAAGCAATTCACCTGCCTAGGCCTCCCAAAATGCTAGGATTTACAGGAGAGATCACTGCATCCAGCCCCTAGAGTCAAATTTTAAAAGAACACGTTATATTCATGAATTTTACAAACTGATTTTAAATGTCAACATAAAAACTAGGCCCTTTTAAGAGTCTGTTTCTCAAACATTACCTACCATGTTCTGGGTATACAGTCTACTATCCAGCATCTAGACCCGATACAGGCACTTGGACTTGGCATGACTGGGCAATCCTTATCTCTCTTCAGAAAACAGCCTGTTGGTATTCACCTTTAGATCCAAGCAAAATCTAAACCATAATTTCTGAAAGCAATCTTGTCCTCACCATTTTGCACAGCTGCAAAGATGGCACATAAGGTTTCCCAAGTAATCTCTTGAAAATACACACAGGCCACTCTTTTAAAACTAACAACTATTCTTAATCAGTTACAGATGGCTATCCAGTTGGTTATCATCTAGGCCCCCAGTTCCTTCTTTGCTAATGCCTATTTAAAAGCACTTCTCTTTTTCTAGCACTTTTCTCAAACACAGAAAAGCAGAAATCTGACTACTCGTTGACTTAAAAGTGCTGAATGATTGGAGATATTGAAACCGATTGCTTGGACTTTTCCCAGGTTCCTAATCACTGTAATTCACCAATTCTAAAGCATGCTTGTTTTCATATTTCAACTTCTCTAAAATAAGGATGCTTCATGGGATGGACAGAATGTCATAACTTGACAGCAATTTTTTCTCTTAGTGGTACATGAAACAATGGCACATCTTAAAAGTGACAGTATCTTAAAGTGAAAGAAATATGGTTTCCATGCCAAAGGTTAGCCTTAAAGGTTTCTAACAAAGCAGATAATTATATATAAATAAGTAGAAAAACCCCTAAGACAACAGAAAGTAGTGGTGACTGTAACCATGGCAGAACTATCTGCCACATCTCATAGGGCATAAGGCAAGCTACTGACTAGGTTAGAATGTAGCTTCAATTAAGCCAGATTTTCACCATTTTAATGAAATTTCCAAGCTTTAAGACACTCTAGAGACCACAATAAGCAGGGCTCCTGGTCAAACTGGCCCAGCAGCCATCAGTTTGCAACCAGTGGTGTTTATTTCTCTTACATCATCTTGAATAATTTAGCTATTAAGACCTTGCAAGGCATTTGGCAGAAAGGGAGAATTATTCAGCATGTTAAAAACTAGGCCTTTCGATTCAAAATACCTGGCTCCATAACTTACTCGTTCTGTGTCCTTATGCAAGTCATGTAACCTCTTTAAGCTTCCATTCCTCATTTGTAAATCACAGCCTACGCCAGAGTTCTCATGAGAATTAAACGAAATAGTATGTACACAAGGCTTAGCACTTTGCTCTCATGGTACATCTTAAAACTGACAGCATCTTAAAGTGAAAAAAAAAATATGGTATCCATGTCAAAAGTTAACCTTTTAGGTTGGTTATGAAGCAGATAATTATACGCAAATGAGTAGAAAGACCCCTAAACCAGCAGGGAGCCACAGTGACTGGCACCTATAAGCAGATCTGGCACCTCTCAAAGGACATAATGCAAGCCACTGATTGTGACTAGGCTAGAATGTGGCCCCAATTAAGCCGGATTTATACCACTGGTCGAAGAAGCATTCAAAACTAGCCAACTATCCATGTTTGTATAGGATAAGGAGAGAAGGTGTCATTTATCCTAGGTCAGCCTGGCCTTCATTTCTATGCCATTTGTCTTGGTTTAACTACTAACAAAATAGTTTAATGTTTTATCTAACATAAGAAGCTGCCATTCAGTCCTAGTATTTTGCTCAGTGGAAAAATCTTTTCAAAAAAAGATACCTTTCTAAGATGGAATAAAAGATTTCAGAAAGCTAATAGTAACATTCATAACTATGCCAAAATGCACTACAGATTGCCAAAAATAAATAAATAAATAAAAATCCATCAAGGACTCAAGCCAGATGCAGAAACTAGTCCAAAGTGTTCTGATTCCAAACCAAATCTGATCTTGGGTCATGAATCAGAAGTTTTGTTAAATTGCTAATCCCTTCACACCAAAAGTCCTTCATCTGATGATTCTGAATCTGGCTTACAGTGACATGATTTAAATTACAGTAAATATGAATTATAACTCACCAAAGAAACCTCCACCTGAACCACACAGCAAAAATTAAACAGGACATACACTTACACAAGCAAAGCCTACATCTCAACCCCTTTCCCTCTGCAAAGTGGACACACCTCTGCTGATTATGCAAGGAACCGTGCGCTCTGCTTTGGCACCCCCGTTTTCTGGGTTCATGCAATGCTTCATCAGCAGTGCAGAGAGCTCAACAGTCTTTATAGATGGGACATAACTAAGTGCACTCCAAACATATCATGCTTTTCATCCATCTCAAATAAGAATACAAATCTACTTTTAAGAAATGTGGTAGGTAGGAGTGTCCACTTTGCTAAAAGGTTTATGGAGTTACTCTTCTAAATAGTGGTCAGATTATCTTAATGTGTGATATTCTGCAGCACACCAAGTCTGCAAACTGAAGTGCACCCATATTTAACACACCTCGGAAGAACAACCCTGCCGTTTGCTTCAGCGGGCATTCTACTTTCAGAGCCTGCTAAAATCTTTCATTGGTTTTTCTTACACATACTAATTCAGGGAGACAAAACAAGCTGTGCAAATTCAACAATTTGTTGTTAATATTCTACGAAGGCATTCCCTGATTCTTGAAGGGCAACCTGACAGCATGAAACCACCCATGAAACACAAATATCACTGAAATGTGAAGTCATCAAAACTGCCCTGGCTTATTTTTTCACTGGTAGGAGAAAGTTGAAAAAGGAAGACAGATGAGACTCATCTTTTGTGATACAGTGTGTGTGGAACCAAACAGTACCAGTAACATGGCAATAAATAGACAACAAAAGGTGGCTTCATCGCCTCTTGCTATTCCCTCTACAGCCCCAAATACCCTTCTAGCAACATGCAGGAGTGAATCTAGTCACATATCAACACACACTCGGACTCTGTTTACATTCCAAGCTTCACTTTCACACTAGACAGCAGTCATGATGATCAGTAGTGACTCCTGTAGACTAAAGTGGCAAGATGTGCTCTAGGTAGATTCTGACACTCCCTGCCCATGTAAATAAAGCACAAGCAACAGTGACATTAACGTGATTCATTTATCCAGTTGCACTTTCCAAAACACTCTTCAAATCTTTTTATCGGGAGTTTTTACAGATAATCACGTTATTAAAACATTTTTAAAAAGAACCTAGGATAAAATGCAGCTGTTCTCACCCCCCTAGCCGCCCCCCCCCCCCCCCGCAATACGTCAATCCAAGCAGCCCCTTTGTTTAGGAATGTCCGTGTCTCTGCAACTCTAAGAGCTCAGGGCCTGCCCTCTACTGCCGCTAATTACATGGAGAAGTAGAGGATGCAAGGGAAAGCTCCTGAAAGAGAGAGAAGCCAGGAAGGAGAGGAGAATCCCCCAAGGTAAATGAAACAACGCTACTTTTCACCTATTCCCAGCTAGCTACACAAAAGGGGAAATCATTTTACAAAAGCACAGCGAGGCAAAATAATCACAAATCACATATTATTTGCATTGTGGTCATTCTTTGATCAAATAAATACATCAAGCTTTGCCTAGCACCGCTAAGAAAGAAAAATTCATACCCCAAACACCCTCCCCACCCCAAAATACCTCTTTCGTTCCACACTTACATAGTACATATGCACACACACACACCACGCCAGGGTAGGAGAGCTGCGGAGAGCGGAACCATAACATGAGCCTGTCTCAGATAATAGCCTTTCTTCCAGCCCCACCCCCATCACCAGAGAAAGAGGGAACCTCTGAAAAGAAAGGAGGGAGGGGAAGAAAGAGAAATCGAGAAAGCCTGAATTTCCAGGCATCAACTTTTCATGAAATGCACAACCAGGATAGGAAATACCTCCCTGCTGAGTAATGCTTCTTGGGTTATAAATTCACCTCTCAAAAGGGGAGCCAGACCTGAGCGCGCACCCGGCCAGATGGTAAACCACTCCTACCTGCTCCATCCAGCCTGCCTGTCACGCCGCGCCCGCGACAAGCGTCCCACCCCCCTTTTTGGCAGAGCAACATACCAATAAGAGCCGAGCGTGGCTGGTCCAGAGAGGGCTAGGCAGTGATTTAGCAGGATTGTTTCAAAAGCCAGGAGTGGGAGACAGGGAGGAGAGTGTGAAGGTAAAAACAAAGCCCTATGCAGTGAAACCGACCGCCTGGGAGGCGTGGCTTATTCATTTGCTTTATTAGTAAAAGAGATCAATTGCGCTTTCCTCTCCCCACCCACCCACCCAGGAGGTGCCGGGCTTTGAATCTTCGGGAGGAAAAAAATGGCAGGGCTGCAAGCTTCCTCCCCAAGTTTCCAGGAGCACCTGCCACCAGCCTTGAACACATCCCCCACTGAGGCTCCGAAAGCCACAATCGTGGCCGTAGACTTTGCAAAACGAGGGGAGGGACACACGCAGCCTGTCCCCCATTCCCACCGCAATAAGCACGCACAGGCTTCTGAGCGCCTGCTGATCCACACAATTATGAGAGAAAGTTCCAGGGGGAGACGATAGGGCTCCTCCGCAGCCTCGGATCTCCAGCCGCGCGACCCAGACGTGACAAGCATCATGGACTCCCGGGCTGCAGGGGCGAGAGGCGGAAAGTTGCCCAACAGCCCCGGAGACACTGCTTGGAGGGGAAGGGGGAAGAGAGGCGCGCGTACCCCCTCCCTCCCCTCCCCAAAGCCGGGAGCGGCAGAGTGAACCCCCAGCTCCAAGGGCGTCGCGCCGCTTTATTTACAAACAATGCGCTCCGCTAGCGGAGGGGGGTGGTGCGGAAGGACCCAAGCTACCCTCGGTCCCTCTGCGGGGCGCTCCCGCTTTGGGGCTCCCCTAGAAACGCTGGGCAAGAGCGCCCCAGGGGCGGCCCCTTTCCCCTCCCCCTGCAGGCGCGGGACAGGAACTCCCCGGGGAGTCCCAGGCAGGAAGAGGGTGCCACTCACCTCGTCTTCGGAAAGTCCATAGACCGGCTCCCCGAGCCCGGTCGCCATGGAGCCGGCGCCCCGCGCGGGGTCCGAGGCGCTCCCGGCGGCTGTGCTGCGGCGCGGGCCGGCGGCAGGGTCTCCCCTCAGCCTCCGGGTCCCGCGGGTCCCGCACCCTGCCCCGCACACACCCCGCCGGGGGAGCGGCCGGGCGCCGGCAGGTGAGGGTGCCCGAGCGCGCGCCCCAGCCGCTGCGGCGCCGCTTCTTCCCGGAAGGCTGCGGGACCGGCTGGCCGGCGACTCCCGAGAGCGCGCCGAGCTGCGGGCGACAGCCCGGGCGCCTCTCCCTGATCGCCAGGGCTTTCCCTCCCCGCGGCCCGCGCCTCCCTCCCGCCCCGCCGCTCTCCGCCCCTATTCGAGCCTGCTCTGCGCTCCCGGGGACCCGGCTCGCCCGCCCCCTCGCTCGCGCCGTCCGGGCCCCCGTTCTCTCCGCCCCCTCCTCCGCCTCCTCCCACCCGCGCCGCCAGGGGACCCTCCCGGCTCGTCGCCGGGGCGGGCGCTCGCGCCCCCCAAGCCAATCACAGGCCGGGCTGGGGGACGGGCCGCGGGCTGCGGGGGTGGTGGAGTTCAGCCCCACGCCCACCCCGGCCCCGGGCCTCCAGTGCGGCGCCGCGGGGGTCAGTCGGCCGCGGGGCGGGTTTGCTGGGGCGTGTCCGGGCGCGCTTGGCCTGCGCCGCGGACCCTCCCTCCGCTTTGGGGAGGAGGCGGGCTGGACGTTTCGGGGCGACGGGGCATTTTGCGAACAAAACAACAAAAATGCCCTGAGCGTTTCTTCCTCCCGGTGGTCTTTTTACCAAGAGCCCTGAGCTAGCTGTTGATTGTGAAAAGGGGAAAAGATGGATGTTTCTAGACCCCTTTAATTCTGTGCAGCCCCGGCGAGCAAGACTTGGCTACATTGTCAGCTCCTGGGAGCCAGCCACCCGGCCGGGCCGCCAGCCGAGGAGAGGCTGCCCCGCTGTGGCCGCGAGTCGCCATTGCCTGTGTCAACCGTGCAGGGAACAAAACCAACACAGCGCCCGCCCGGAGTACACACCCACCCACGCGAAAACAGACAGCATGGTTCTCTGAATAAAGGGCAGTTCATTTTTGAGCCGCAACGTGAAATATCAAACTCAAGCTTAAGGTTATCCTTTGCATATGCAAACGATCGAGACGTCTTATTAGCCACCGTAGGATTCTTCCCACGTCCTAGCTACTGTTTCTCTAGCAAGCAGTTCATTTAATCCTTCCGATTCACAGGACTGCAAAAGACTACTTTAAATAAGTGAAAGAAATTCGTCAGTCGACTTTTTCAGGAAGCCTTTTCTTAAATTTAGATGTTAAGTGCAGTTGTGAGTTCAAAAACAAAACAGACGCAGAACATTCTATTTGCCTTTGAAAAGGAAACATCAAAGTTGTCTACTTGGGTATTATCGGGATGCATTTAGGATTTTCATTCAAGGAAGTTAAGAGAGAACTCACATGACCCGAAAGACTCCTCTTCCTCGTCGCAGCTGCAAAACTAAGTATCTGTTGTTCGCCCAACTCATCCTACCTTAACCTCTCCTTTGCCTCCCTTCAACATGACTGGTTTAAAACGTGTGCCATAGAATGGGTTTTCTTTGAAGACTTAACACTCTACTCAGAAGCCTTATCTAGAAATCTTCATCCATCAAGTCCACAGTACTTACAGGCCACAAAACCCCAAATAAGAAACAAATAGTCTTTATGGAGGACTGTTTAAAAGTCAGATTTCTGTTCATTTTTTCTATACTGAGGTTTTTCAACCTTTTCAAACCTGCAGTCTTTAGGCCGGGTGTGGTGGCTCACAGCTGTAATCCCATTACTTTAGGAGGCCGAGGCGGGCGGATCACTTGAGGCCAGGAGTTCAAGACCAGCCTGGCCAACATGGCAAAACCCTGTCTCTACTAAAATACAAAAAAATAGCTGGGCGTGGTGGCAGGGGCTTGTAACCTCAACTACTCGGTTAGGCTGAGGCACGAGAATCTCTTGAACCTGGGAGGTGGAGGTTGCAGTGAGTCAAGATTAGGCCAGTGCACTCCAGCCTGGGCAACACAGCGAGACTCCATCTCAAAAACAAAAACACCGTAAAGTATTTTGACAAACAAAAGGTACACATGTGCTCTCGCTCATGCTCTCTCTCTCTCTCTCTCTCACACACACACACATTCTCAGATGCCCTTCCCCCAGCCTGTGACCCTAATGGATGAGAGTCAGTGCTTCTCTACCTACCTGCACTAGCCAAGCCTTTGTAAAATTTATACAGTTAATATTAGGAAGGAAGGAAAAAAATTGATTAATAATGCCAGCATTTTGGGAGGCAGAGGCAGGAGGATCATGTGAGGCCAGGAGTTCAAGACCAGCCTGGGCAATATAATGAGAACCCTGTCTCTGCAAAAAAAAAAAAAAAAAAAAAAAAAAATTAGCCAGGTGTGGTGGCGTGGGTCCAGGTCCGTAGTCCTAGCTACTTGGGAGGCTGAGACTAGAGGATCACTTGAGCCTAGAAGTCCAAGGTTACAGGGAGCTATGATACCGCCATTGCACTCCAGCCTGAGTGACAGAGCAAGACCCTGTGTCTCTAAATAAATAAATAAATAAATAATCGATTCTTAACATGTGCTGGTAGAAAATTATAATTTCTAATAACACAGGACACTCCTTCCACATCTTGGAGGTGCACAATTTCAGGCTTTGTCTTTGGGTGAGGCTATATTATCCGGAAACTGTAGAGGGGTGTGGCAGTTTCTCTTCCTGTCCTTTATCATTTGCTCCTGCACACCCACCACAGCAGCCTATAACCCTGCACATGGGGTGATGTCCTTATCTTTCCCTGAGGGATGGTTATTAGAAACTCTAGGATGAAGCTTGCCATATGTCACTTATTGTGGGGTGTTTATAAAATCGTTATCCATGACATCAACATCCTCTGTAAGAAGACTAATAAACTAGACATTTCAGATCTACGAAGAAAAGCACTTTTTGTTTTCAAGAAACTGATAAGCTTTTGCATGGCGGATGATCAAAATTATTAAAACTGAATGTGCTTTTCTATCTACTTTGGCCACCAGGAAGCTCAGAACCAGTTTCATGGTCTTAAGCCATAAAATCACCCATAAAAAAAAAAAATCAATCCCCTTTGTAACTATATACCAACTTTTCCTCAGTGCTGTGGTTCTCTACTCTGCATGTACATTGTAATCATCTGGGGAGCTTTAAAATAGACTAAGTGCCCAGTAACCAGCATCAGAGACTATGATTTAATGGGTTCTGACATCTGTAGCTGCAACAACCTCCCAGGTAATGTTAATATGCATTTAAGGCTCAGAACATCAGCTTAGGCTAGTGGTTGCCAAATTTTGCTACACATAGAAACATTTGGGAATTTTTACTACTATTCATCTCTGCCTCCTATTCCCAAACATTATGATTTAATTAGTATGGGGTGCCACGTGGGCATCAGGAGCTTTAAAAGTTCCTCAGGTGATCCTAATGCACTACTGCAAAGTTTAGAGACATCTGGCCTAGATTTATCTTACAATTCTTTTTTTCTTTTCTTTTCTTTTCTTTTTTCCCCGAGAGACAAGGTCTGGCTCTGTTGTCCAGGCTGGAGAACAGTGGCATGATCTCAGCTCACTGTAGCCTCAAACTCCAGGGCTCAAGTGATCCTCCCACTTCAGCGTGCTAAGTATCTGGGACTACAGGATCACACCACTGTAACTGGCTAAGGTTTTTTATTTTTTGTAAAGATGAGGTCTCCCTTTGTTGCCCAGGCTGGTCTCAAATTCCTGGCTTCAAGTGATCCTCCGACCTTGGCCTCCCAAAGTGTTGGAATTACAGGCATGAGCCACAGAGCCCAGCCTATATTCCTTTTCCTTTATTTTTCCATGACCCTGTTTGTTCATTCCTTTTTTTTTCAACTTAGAGGAAATTACATGTTATAAACACACTCAAGTTTTTTGTGGAGATAGGATGTAAACAAACATACTTAGGTTACTAGCACATCAATCAGTTTACCCATTATCTACTCTGAAGTTTCAGATTAGTAATCCAATTTCTTTGGGGAAGAGGGAGGACAATCCGTAAAGGAAACTATTCAGCAGGTGTATCGAAAGCAATGTTTCGCCCAGGCACTGTGGCTCATGTCTATAATCCCAGCACTTTGGGAGGCCAAGGCAGGCGGATCACCTGAGGTCAGGAGTTCAAGACCAGCCTGGCCTATATAGTAAAACCCCGTCTTTACTAAAGATACAAAAATTAGCCGGGCGTGGTGGCACATGCCTGTAATTCCAGCTACTTGGGAGGTGAGGCAGGAGAATCACTTGAACCCAGGAGGTGGAGGTTGCAGAGAGCAGAGATCGTGCCACTGCATTCCAGCCTGGGTGACAAGAATGAAACTCAATCTCAAAAAAAAAAAAAAGTGAAAGCAATGTTTCCTCCAGTCGGTTTTGCATCTACCCAACAGTTACATAGAACCTTAACTTGTAGATTCTCCTCTAGAATTAATTTCCCTTTGTTTCCTTTGCAGGCTGCCTTTAGAATCTTAGATTTGATACTGTGGGTGTTTGGCAAATACTCTTCACTTGGATCATCAGAAATAAAAAATTAGCAAGAACAATTTTAAAGTACAATGGGTAATCACAAATAGGGAACATTTTAATGCTACGCCTCTTTACAAGTTATTGAGTTGTCTTAGCAAAACTATGTAGATCATAATCACATCTGGGAAGTACCTAAAGAAGAATAATACCTGTCACATGTTTAAATTTGATATAAATAACAATCAATTTTTCTCTTCAATTTCTGGTGATGATTTGTCTTCTTTAAAAAGAAGGCCTGTTAAGCAGACACATTGTTTTTTGTTTGTTTGTTTTTCTTTTTTTAAAGAGAGAAAAGGAGAAAGAAAGAAAGAGCAAAAGAAAGAAAAAAAAAGAATGAAAGAGAGAAAAAAGAAGAGAAAGACGGACAGAGAACGGGATTCTTGTTCTATTGCCCAGGCTAGAATGCAGTCTAAAAATGGGTATTAAAAACCTCTTTTATGCCAATAATTGTGCTTAACAATGGAGACAGGAAAGAATAGGGGATGAAAATAACAAATAAGCAGCCAATCAACATTTTATTTAAACCTGTGAAATGCTATGCCATTGCTGAGGAGTGATTTACTTCCAATTATGTGGTCCCTTTTTAAATAGGTGTAATGTGATATTGCGAAAAATGTATGTTTTGTGGATTTAGGGTGGAGAGTTCTGTAAATATTTGTTAAGTTTACTTGTTCCAGGTCTGAGTTCAAGTCCTGGACATGCTTGTTACTTTTCTATCTCGTTGATCTGTCTAATATTGACAGTGTAATATTAAAGTCTCCCACTATTATTGTGTGAGAGTCTAAGTCTCTTTGTAAGTCATTAAGAACTTGCCCTATGTATCTGGGTGCTCCTATAATGGGTGCGTATATATTTAGGATCGTTAGCTCTTCTTGTTGCATTGATCCTTTCACTACCATGTAATGTCCCTCTTTGTTTCTTATGGTCTTTGTTGTTTTAAAGTCTGTTTTATCAGAGACGAAAATCGCAGCTTCTGGTAATGCTAGCTGGCTGTTTTGCCCATTAGTTGATGTAGATTCTTCATTATGGTGATGCTGTTTCCCTTTTGGTATGTTTTTGGAATGGCTGATACTGGTTGTTCCCGTCTATGTGTAGTGCTTCTTTTAGAAGCTCTTGTAAAGCAGGCCTGGTGGTGATATAATCTCTGAGTACTTGTTTGTCTGCAAAAAATTTTATTTTTCCTTCACTTATGAAGCTTAGTTTGGCCGGATATGAAATTCTAGGTTGAAAGTTCTTTTCTTTAAGGATGTTGAATGTTGGCCCCCACTCTCTTCTGGCT
>CAUYQU010026176.1:0-20579 GCA_963574635.1 Cheracebus regulus
GGATTCCATCTGTCTGGATTCTCTCACTCAGTGTGAGAGTTAGCTGTTTCTTTCTCTCTCCTTCTCCTGTTTCTTACTTTCTCTCTAAATAAATCACTTTCTACAAACACTTTGGAGTCCTGCATTTACTGCGCACTGTGCCATGGTCCCCTCTGTCATTCTTGAATGGGCAGGAGACCAAGAACCTGGAGAAACATCCTCTCAGAAGAGCTCAGGGCACCCTGAACCCCTAAACCCCAATATAAGAGGAATGGCATAAGTTTAATGTTTAAATCTAGAATCAGCAGGTAGCCCATATTACTCTAAGAACATTCTGCTTAATCTTGAGTTGCTTATAATCAAGATATTTTTTAGTTTTTTTCCTTTATGAATTTACTTGAAGGCCATATTATAGTCAGTTTTTAAAATGCATCTTTAAAACAGATTTTACCTAACTCATATGTTTATTAACTATATATAAACTATATTTATTTTCAAGCATGTTATTTTTATTTTAAGCCATAATACAGCTCTCCAAATATTACCTCAAAATATATAAACTGAGTTTCTTTTAAATATCGTATGAAATATCCAAAACTTTAAAAATCAAAAGAATATCATGCTAGAGCATTGCTGCCTAGAAATAGCCAGCTCCCAAAAGGATTGTTTAAACTTTTAAAAACCATTTTACTGACATCTGCATTAATTAATCAGTTGCATAAAATCTTTGATATATATTTATTCAATATTTACATGAGAATCATATTTTTAACCTCTAAAATTAAACTTGGACATTTTTAGAGGTTATTTATAAGATGTCCAAGTGGACACATCTGCCATAGATAATCATCTGCTTTGTCAGAAAAATGCAATTTATCATTTTGCAGGCGGAAGACTACGTTTTCATGATTCTCAGAATCTCAAGTGGTACTAGAACTTTATCTTTATTTCCTCCTAATTTTTTTGTTTTCATTTCTACTTCTTAGCCAAGGCTGTTGGCCTGTCTGTACACTATTTAACTCATGGTTTGAGTTCTCTCTCCCCAACCAGAGGCAAAAACTGGTAGAGCATTCGCCACAATTGCATAGTTTAGGGAACATCCTGTTTGTATATGTGACTGGGTTTATATGTATGTGATTAAGAATCTCCACCAGGATACTAGAAATCTATCCTATCAGGTCAGAGACAACATAAAATCTGGCTTGTTAGCCTTCTTTTGTTTGCTCCTTTTGCTATGTGTGAGTTCAAATCAATTAAAAATTACCCTTTCAAAAATTAAAAGTAGAAGAGACTTTTGAAACATGGATTTGTGCTTCATTTTTATCCTTGACTAGTAGCTCAGGCTGCTGAATCGAAGTAGAAAGTGATGTGTCTGCAACTGAGTAAAGCCTTTACCTCTCTTTGTGTGAATTTAAAATATTTTCTTACCTCTGGGGGATATTATTACATTAGATAATAAAAACTCTCAAATTAATCACTTATATATATTATACATCTAACACTCTCAGAAAATAATGAAACAGAACTTTTAATACTTTAAATCTGCTAGCCATTTGAGGAAAAAAAATCCTCATGAAACCACTAGCTAGAAACATTTTTGTATAAAAATTCAAATTCATAAACTTAAGGTGAATCTTTGAACAAAATAGATGGGCATAATAATTTTGATTTTAAAAGTGAATTAAGAGCTGTATATAATTTTTGCGACTTGATTGGTATTAGTATGTAGTATAAAATAGGCATATCTTTTATTTTTTAATAGGGTTTGAGTTTTTTATTTTTTGAAGAGGCCAGTTCATCTGATTGCCTACATTTCTTTTCTTTTTAATTTTTAGATAGGAAGGTACTTTTTTTGTTTTCAACTTTTATTATAGGTCCAGGGTAAATTCGTAGGTTTGCTTTATAGGTAAACTGTATTGTATGTCTAGGGGGTTTGGTGTACAGTTTATTTCCTTACTCAGGTAATAAGCATAGTACTGTTGCCCTAAATATGGTTGCTGGGTCCAATGATGGTCCTGAGAAGGGCCTTTCTCCATGCCCAGCTTGGGCTCCGGGCTCAGGTTCTTGGCTTCCCTTACTCAAACAATCGACCAGAGAGCCTTGACCCCACGTAGAGTGTTACAGCTCCAAACAAGAGTTCATGGACCATGAAAGTGAGCAGCAACACAGTTTATTGAGCAAGTGAAAGTGAAGCTTCCGCAGGATGGAAGGGGACCTGAAAGGGCTGCCTTTGTTGGTCAGGGCTGCCTGGGCTTATATCCCCAAGTAATTTCCTCCCTTTCTTGATTTTTGGCCAGTGGAAGGTTTATATTTTCAATCCTCCCTCCAAACGGTGGGTTTTTGGATCCTTTTTACTGGATTGGTTTGGCAGCTCAAGACTGTTGAGTTGCTGAGTGTTCGCTCCTAGTCCTGAGTGGGGAAAGGGCTTGTGACCATGAGTCACCTAATTTCTTCTTTCTGGTGGTTTCCTAGTTTTCTATTGACCTGGCAGGCAGTATCAGGATGTAGTTAAACAGTAATTTTCAGTGGCTAACCGAAACTCTGAACACAGCCTCCCAATATGGTTGAGGTGCCCGTGTTGACCTTTTCCCATGCTAGAGGTTCCAAAAAGTTCCCCAATGACCCAAAAGGTTTTATTGCCTCAGTAGCCAATAAGTACTGTGGGTACTAAGGGAGATCCTCGCCCTTCTCCCAACCTCCACTTTCATTAATGCCCAGTGTTCGTTGTTCCCCTCTTTCTGTCCATGTGTTCTTATTGTTTAGTTCCCATTTATAAGTGAGAACATGTGATATTTGATTTTCTGTTTCTATGTCAGTTTTCTCAGGATAATGGCCTCTAGCTCCATCTATGTTGCTGCAAAAGGCATGATCTCATTCTTTTTTATGGCTGTGTAGTATTCCATGCTGTATATGTCCCACATTTTATTTATCCAGTCTACCATTGACAGGCATTTAGGTTGATTTCATGTCTTTGCCATTGTGAATAGTGCTGTGATGAACATGTGGGTGCATGTATCTTTATGGTAGAATGATTTATATTCCTTTTGTTACATATCCAATAATAGGATTGCAAGGACAAATGGTAATTCTGTTTTAAATTGAGCTGATTGAATTTCCTACACAGGTTTACTAATCAGAGTACATCATTACTTCTACAAACTTTAGGAGTGTGAAAATGTAACACTAGGGCTTAATCAGATTAAAGGGTAATTCTTCAGTCTTTATATCAGCAATGTAATCTTTCTACAGTGTGTCAGCTTAAAGTACAAAATCTTTAGTTAATTAACTAAATTGAGTTAATTAATAAAGAATATTTAAATACATGGATCATCTTTAAGTATAAAAGAATACTGATGGTTTCATACAAAGTGAGGAAGGCGGTGATCATATAAATATAAATGAATGTGTTTATCTTGACTACTTTAAGAAGTTGTAAGAGTCATATAGGTGGCTGAGGAGGGTTGTATTGTGTATGGTTCTGAGATTTACTTGTCTGCTAAAATGCTTGTGCAGCATATCAGACTACACAATAAACAATCTCTTGGTGCTCTCTGATAATTAAGAGTTAATTGACTAATAACAATTTAGACTACTCTAGAAATAATAGAGGTGAAAAATATAACTTTATGAAATAATGAATAATTTTCTGTCTATCAAGAGGAAAGATGAGAGAAGTTTTGTCTGAAAGTAAATAGTCTGGTTATTCCAGAATAAGAAAGGATAAGATGGCAAGAGAAAAATTAACTGAAGTTACAGAATGTTTTCAGAAATTTTATTTTATTTGCCTTAAATTATAATAACTATAATTAATGTGTCTGAAAAGAAGCAATAAAATGTGTTAAAAATGTTGGCAAAGTTCTCTCAGGTTGGATGGGCTTCTTCAGACTTTTTTTAAAAAGGTGGATTGCGAGTCCCTTATCACCAGACATAACCTTAATACAATATTAGAAATTTGGTTTTCACTTTGTTAAAATAAAATTCATTGTAAAGTATTTAATTCTCTCTTAATAATGTTATTCTTTCCTTAAAAATAGTCTAAACAACAGAGATTTTATATCTCATTAGAATAATTTTAGATGCTTTGCATTAATTTTGTCACACCCTAATTTTACAAACCAATTTTAAAAAATAGTAAAG
The DNA here is from genome assembly GCA_963574635.1 of Cheracebus regulus. Taxonomy (NCBI): domain Eukaryota; kingdom Metazoa; phylum Chordata; class Mammalia; order Primates; family Pitheciidae; genus Cheracebus; species Cheracebus regulus. The sequence goes on from CAUYQU010026176.1 coordinate 4,117, forward strand.
GTCCCTTACTTCTGAAAGAGCTAAGTTTTCTTATAATTTTATAAACTTCTATATTTAAAAAATTACCTTATAATGATTCAATAGGTAGTCAGTGACTATTTCTGTGGTATATGTGATTGTATTATGCTCAAGTAACCAAATATCTTTTATTAACTCTTGATTTTAACCTTTCTACGATATAAGCATACATTTAGAAAAAAATACTTAGGATGTTTTTCTCACCTGTACATAATATGAAAAAATTACTAAGATTTGCTATTTCACCTTATAACAAGAGAGATACAAGCAATAATTAGGTTTGTTTGGTAGCTTCATATTTATTAATTAGCTCAGTACTGTTGTAAGAGCTTTGTTGGAATAGTAGTTAAACCTTTGCCCTGCAAATATGTGTATATATATGTACATATATGTGTATATATATATATATAATATATATATACAAATATATATATGAGACGGTAGTTTACATGGAGGCCCTAGAGATTTGTCAATGCACTTACTTTCCACAAGTTCTCACTTTCAGAAAGTGTTGCTTCATGCCTTATGAAAGGATGATATACTATATCTCAGTAGAGAATTTTACTTCCTCCAGTCTGATACTGTCATTTACTGTAATAAATTAACCACAACCATTTTGTCTTAACCAATGAGTTGTTCCTGCTTTTTTCAATTACTTGTCTAAAGGCTCTACAGGCTTGACACAGGCTACCATGTGTGTCAAACAAAAAGAACAGTCTCAGGCAGTCATAGAAAGAACAAAAAAGGCAGTCTCAAATTATCATAGAAAAAACTTCAGTCTAAGTAACGAGACTTAAAGTATTCCAACTTTCGGATGGTAGCAGGATTTAAAGGACTTTTGCTTTTAGTCCAGAAGCAGACACTTTTATGAAACCAGAATAGTAGCTCAAGATACAGTGAAGAAAAAATGATACATAGGACTGAATAAACTGATGTGACTGGTGATTTGTTAGAATATTGAGTTATCTTAATGTTCTGGTTTCCCATGCATATATTAAGAAGCCCTCTCCAGTGACCTCTGAGAATTCTGAAATTAATTTTTACAAATTCTGCTTAGTTAAATAGAATATAGTTATTTGGAGAGCTTCAAAAAGAATTTATTATCTTATTGTGCAATTAGGTTCATACCTCAAGTATCTAATTGATAATGATCATCATTTAATCAGGTATGAAAAGCACATCTACCATCATTGAAAAGCAAGGGCAGTACATGTGGAACCAATGTGCAAAAATTCCTCCCAGGACAATTGATCTGTACCTGCTATGTACTGAACAAACTAAAGTCACTTCCTAGCAATTGGAAACTTGAACTTGAGGGGGGGCCTCAAAAAAAAACAAACACATCAAAATCTAAAAGCATTGCAGGTCAAACTTGTGGAGAACGTATTTTAAACTTAGCTTTTTAGTTTTGAGATGGAAGAACAAGTAATAGAGGCATTTAAAAGATGCAATCTTTATTTCCAAAATGAAGTTTCCACACAAATGTTAATTGTTTTAGCTTCAAGATTTGCTTCATGCTCCAGGCTCAGGGAGTCTTATATGATTAATTCACAACGTTTGCTGCACATGAGTAAAATATCAGGCCAAACGTAATGGAGCCAGCTTCTTTTGAAATCAAGAAATATTTTTAGAGGTTGTTTATTATCAAAATAGAGGAACTGCTAAGAAAACAGATCCAAAACTTGTAAATAAAAAGAGCACAGTGTATCATTTCCAAATCACATGGAGTATTGTTTAGCAAGCCAACCCAAGGACTATTTAGAATGATTCACCTGTGATTGTCATTACTATCTTTTTTTTAAATTAGGGCTTAGACACTGTGAAGTTGTATGTTAACTTGTGTATTTCTGTTTGTTGGAAAAATATCTTAAATGTAATGATTTTCATTATCCTGTAGAAGACTAAAGTTTAAAAATATCTAACCTAGAGATCATAGTCTAATGCTTGTTTTTCTCAAACATCTATAATCATCTTACTGTTTCCTTTATTTGTTCATGAGTTCAATTAAGTATTTGACACATCTTCATTTTATATCTGTATGACAGCTATGTTTTGAATTATTGAAAATGTTATTTGGCAATTAATACTCTGGTACTTGGTTAACTCTGCTTTTCTACTGTAGGCCCATTGTTTTCTATGAGTCAAAACCCATATTGTGCTCAGCTGAGCTCAGGAAAGATGGAAATATCATCATTCTAAATTCCATCTCTGCCAGCTTTGATGACCAAAGAAAATTTATAAGCATTTCTTTTCAAGTAATGGGTCAGATGGCATGACCTGACTTGACATGATATAACCAAATACAGAAGCTAATGCAATAAGCTATGAAACTTTGTTTAAACTGACATGTGAGCTTAAGAGCTTATTTTTGTCACAGAATAACTTATTTCTTTTAATCCTTTTCTTCATTTTGAAGGATTATGGCTTCTTTGACCTATGAACTTTTGGGAATTTATGAGGATTTTAAAAAGGATTTTCTGAAAAAATAAAAATTTAAGTACAAAACTAAGCGTGTCATATTCTTGAATTGTGAAAGATGTGAACTGTTTATATTCATTGCTTTGGGGGAGCATAATTAGTAAATCTGGAGTTTTAGCTACCTTGTTATTGCTATTTTTATTCAATAGTCTTTTTTAAAAATGTGGAAGGCTCATCTGAATGAATTGCACTTTTCAGAAATATTCAAGCTTCAACAAAGGAAAATTAATGTGCATAGAATTTCCATAGATTTTTACTTTTTCCACCTGACAATGTGATGATGGAAATAATTGAGATGGTGATGGTCTGTTCCTCTCAGCTCATTATTCTCGAACTATTTCCTACAGTATTTAATGTTTCCTTCCCACAGATTTCCATAGCAACCATATAGAAGCAGGGTTTCATAATTAATTGCTTAATATCCATTCAGTGCAAAATGATGTCCAGGAGTGGGAGTTCCCTTCTTAGCTGAACTGCTGTCAGTGAGGCCTTTCATTAAAGCTAGGACTGGATACCCCCAGACTGAAAAAGCACCGGTGTAGTCAATGTTCTGTCAGGAAAAAAGAACTGCAGCAGTAGCTCCCGAAAACTACAAACTGGGAAGCAGGTCCCCACTGTGTGTGTGTGCTCAGTGCTACTTGTTTGCACTGTGCTCAGTTCACCCAGCTGCTGGTGTTGGTTTTCTCATTATTTTAAACCGTATATCCCAAAATAGCTTCTGGCATGCTGTCTTCAGCACAGAAACTCATAAAACCTCAGCAAGAGGAGTGTTGGCTTTATTATCCTTCTCCATGTGACTGAAGCTTTAAAAAAAAAGAAGAGCCTGGGGTACAAACGTGTGATAAGGCCTGTGAGTTGAAGATTTTTAAAATGAGGCCACATGCCTATTGTTAATCCTCACTCGGGGAACAGGCTTTCAGCTTACCTATCACCCAGCACTGTAAGCTGCTGCTCTGAAGCAGGATTTAGGTAGAGGAAAATAGGTCAAGACCTGGAAATGAAGACATCTGAATTCTTATCCCCAATATTGTCATTAGCTACTGTGTGTGACTTACCTCAGGTAGCCTCTTTGGATCGTCATTTAATCATCCAGTGGAAAAAAAAAGAAGAAGGATTTGTCTAGAGAAATGCATGTACACCCTTTAAACAATGCTTAGCACATAATACAGGTATATTCAATGCCAATTACACGCTTCTTAAGACCCTTCTTGATCTAAAATACCTTTTTTCATAATCTCTGAGGAAATGTAAGGTGCACTCAATATAGCTAAGGATCTAAGAATAATACATATGCGATGATTTTGAAAATAAGACAAGATAATACATTTCTGTGCTAAATTGAGAAATATACTCAAAAGTGTAAGAGAAACGAAGCTGCTCTCACTACCCTACGTCTGCCTTAAAATATCTCTATCTGTTCATTCTTTCTCTATCCCTTTGCTCCTGCTGAGGAAAATGGGATCTTTTTACTTACCAAAGATCTTCATTTAACCTGAATCTCCAAATCCCTTTTCCTTCTACCTCACCCCAGAATACTGTTCCAAAATAAGCATCTTTTTTTCCTTGTACTTCAACTCTCCTTTTCTCCTTGAGTTAGAAACACTCTCTTTTTCTCACTATCTTGATTAAATTGTACTACCACTAAATCTGTTGCTATTTCCAAAAAACACACTTGCTTATTTCCTTTTTTGTTTTTAAGGATCTCATGTGCTCAGAGTTGAAGTTCTAATGTCGATTTTTTTTTCTTTTTTTAACTTTTATTTTAGGTTCAGGAGTACATGTACAGGTTTGATACATAGGGAAGCTCATGGGGTTTTGTTGCACAGATTGTTCTGTTACCCAGGTACTAATCTTAGCACCTAAGAATTGTTTCTGTTCCTCTCCCTCCTTTCACCCTCCATCCTCAAGTAAGCCCCAGTATCTGTTGTTCCCTTCCGTGTCCATGTGTTCTCATCATTTAGCTCCCACTTAAAAGTGAAAACACACAGTATTTGTTTTACTCTTCCTGCATTGGTTTGCTTAGGATGATGGCCTCCAGCTCTACCACATTCCTGCAAAGGACATTATCTTGTTCTTTTTAATGGTTGTATAGTATTCCATGGTGTTTATGTATCACATTTTCTTTATCCAGTCTACCATCGATGGGCATTTAGGTTGATTTCATGTCTTTGCTATTGTGAATAGTGCTACAAGGAATATACACATACATGTGTATTTATGGTAGAATGATTTATATTCCTTTGGGTATACACCAAGTAATGGGATTGCTGGGTTGAATGATAGTTCTGTTTTTAGCTCTTTTAGGAAATGCCTCACTGCTTTTCACAATGGTTGAACTAGCAGTAAGTGTTGCCCCTCTTCACGTTTAGTAATAGCCACTCTGGTTTGAGATGGTATCTCATTTTGGTTTTGATTTGCATTTCTCTGATTATCTGTGACAATGAGGTTTTTTTTTTTTCCATTCTTTGTTAGCTACATCTGTATCTTCTTTTAAAAAGTGTCTATTCATGCCCTTTACCCACTTTTTAGAGAATTTGGTTTTTTTCTTATAAATTTGTTTAAGTTCTTTGTAGAGGCTGGATATTAGACCCTTGTCTACATAATTTGCAAAACTTTTCTCCTAATCTATAGATTGTCTGTTTACTCTGTTGATAGTTTATTTTGCTGTGTGGAAGCTCTTTATTTTAATTAGATCCCATTTGTCAATTTTTGCTTTTTATGAAATTACTTTTGGCATTTATGCCAAATTTTTGAATTTGTATTTCTGTGAACTATTTGCCGGTTCCTATCTTCAGAATGGTATTGTCTAGGTTGTCTTCCAGGGTTTTTATAATTTTGGATTTTGCACTTAAGTCTTTAATCCATCTTGAGTTGATTTTTATATATGGTGTAAGCAAAGGATCCCATTTCAATCTGTTGCATATGGCTAGCCAGTTATACCAGCAACATTTATTAAATAGATGTCCTTTCCCCATTGCTTGTTTTTGTCAGCTTTGTTGAAGATCAGATGGTTGTAGTTATGTGGCATCCGGGCTGTCTGTTCTGTTCCACTGGTCTATGAGTATGTTTTTGTATCAGTACTATGCTCTTTGGGTTACTGTAGCCCTGCAAAACAGTTTGAAGTTGGGTAACATGATACCTCCAGCTTTGTACATTTTGCTTAGGATTGCTTTGGCTATTTAGGCTCTTTTTCATTCCATATGAATTTTTAAATTTTTTTTTCTAATTCTGTGAAGAATGTCATTGGTAGTTTGATAAGAATAGCACTGAGTCTCTAAATTGCATTGGACAATATGGCCATTTTAATTATATTGATTGCCCTATCATGTACATGGAATATTTTTCCATTTGTTTGTGTCATCTCTGATTTCTTTAAACAGCTTTTTATAATTCTCATTGTAGAGATCTTTCACCTGGTAGTTGTAGTCCTAGATATTTTATTCTTTTTGTGGCAGCTGTGAATGGGATTATGTTCCTGATTTGTCTCTCAGCTTGGCTGTTGTTGGAGTACAAGGATGCTACTGATTTTCGTACAGTGACTTTGTATTCTATAACTTTGCTGAAGTTGTTTATCAGCTTAAGGAGCTTTTAAGCAAAGACTATAGGGCTTTCTAGATATAGATTCATGTCATCTGCAAACAGGGATTGTTTGACTTCCTCTCTTTCTATTTGGATGCTCTTTATTTCTTTCTTTTGCCTGATTACTCTGGCCAGAACTTCCAAAACTATATTGAATAGGAGTGGTGAGAGAGGGCATCCTTGTCTTGTGCCAGTTTTTAAAGGGAATGCTTCTAGCTTTTGCCCATTTAGTATGATGTTGACTGTGGGTTTGTCTTAAATAGCTCTTATTATTTTGAGGCATACTCCTTCAATGCCTCATTTGTTTAGATTTTTTTAACATAAAGATGTGCAGAATTTTATCGAAAGTCATTTCTGCATCTATGGGGATGATTGTGTGGTTTTTGTCTTTAGTTCTGTTTATGTGATGAATCACATTTATTGATTTGCTTATGTTAAACCAGCCTTATATCCCAGAAATAAAGCCTACTTGATTGTGGTAGATAAGCTTTTTGATGTGCTGCTAAACTTGGTTTGCCAGTATTTTGTTGAGGATTTTTACATCAATATTCATCAAGGATATTGGTCTGAAATTTTCTTTGTTGTGTCTCTGCCAAGTTTTGGTATCAGGATGATGCTGGCCTCATAGAATGAGTTGAGAAGTCCCTCCTCCTCAATTTTTGGGAATGGTTCCAGCTTTTCTTTGTACATCTGGTAGAATTTGATTGTGACTCTGTCTGGTTCTGGGCTTCTTTTGTTTGGTCGGCTATTTATTACTGACTGAATTTCAAAGCTCATTATTGGTCTGTTCAGAGAATCAATTTCTTCCTACTTGAGTACTGGAAGGGTATATGTGTCCAGGAATTTGTCCATATCTTCTAGGTTTTTTGCTTGTGTGCATAGTAGTCTCTGATGGTTATTTGTATTTCTGTGTGTTCAGTGGTAATATGTCATTTCTGATTGTTTTTGTTTGGATCTTCTCTCTTTTCTTCTGTATTACTCTAGCTTACAACCTATCTTATTAATTTTTTCAAAATGCCAACTCCTGGATTCATTGATCTTTGGAATATTTATTGGTATCTTGATTTCCTTCAGTTCAGTGCAGGGTTTAGTTATTTTTTTGTCTCTGTCAGCTTTGGGCTTGGATTGCTCTTGCTTCTCTAGTTCTTTTAGTTTTGATATTAAGTTGTTAATTTGAAATCTTTCTAATTTTTTGACATGGGCATGTAGCGCTGTAAGTTTCCCTCTAAACACTGCCTGAGCTGTGTCCCGAGATCCTGGTATGTTGACTCTGTGTTCTCATTAGTTTCAAAGAACTTCTGGATTTTTGCTTTAATTTCATTATCTACTCACAAGTCATTCAGGAGCAGATTGTTTAATTTCCATATAGTTGTATTGTTTCAAGTGATTTTTTTTCAGTCTTGATTTCTGTTTTTATTGTGCTATGGTGCAAGATTGTGTTTGGTATGACTTCTGTGCTTTTGTATCTGCTGAGAATTGTTTTATATCTAATTGTGTGGTTGATTTTAGAGTATGTACTGCATGGTGATGAGAAGAATAATGTGTTATTTAGGGGTGGTGGATAGTTCTGTATACATCTGTCAGATCCATTTGAATCAATGTTGAGCTCAGGTCCTGAATATCTTTGCTAATTTTCTGCCTCAATGTTCTGACTAATATTGTCAGTGGAGCATTGTAGTCTCCCACTATTATGTGTGGGAGTCTAAGTCTGTTTGTAGGTCTCTAAGAACTTGCCTTATGAATCTGAGTGCTCCTGTGTTGGGTGTATCTGTATTTAGGGTAGTTAAGGCTTCTCACTGAATTGAACTCCTTGCCATTATATAATGCCCTTCTTTGTCTTTTTTGATCTTTGCTGGTTTCAAATCTGTTTTGTCTGAGGTTAGAACTGCAACCCCTGCCTTTTTCTGATTTCCATTTTTTTGGTAGATTTTTTTCCATCCCTTTATTTTGAGCCTATGGATATCATTGTGTGTGAAATGGGACTCTTGAAGATAGCATACCATTGTGTCTTGCATTTTTATCCAGCTTGCCAGATTAGTATTGTACTAAATCCCTTTTAAATGGGGCATTTAGCACATTTAGATTCAAGGTTAGCATTGATATGTGTGGATTTTAACCTGTCGTTGTGGATTTAGATGGTTATTGTGCCAGCTTGTTTGTGTAGTTGCTTTATAGTGTCACTGCTCTGTGTACTTAAGTGTGTTTTGCAGTGGCTGGTAACTGTCTTTCCTTCCATACTTAACACTCCTTTCAAGATCTTTTGTAAAGCAGGTCTAGTGATAACAAACTCCCTCAGATTTGCTTACCTGTAAAGAATCTTATTTCTCCTTCACTTAGGAAGCTTATTTTGGCTAGATATGAAATTCTTGGTTGAAGTTTTTTTTGTTTTTTGTTTTTAAAGAATATTGAATATAGGCCTTCAATCTCTTCTGGCTTATAGGGTTTCTGCTAAGATGTCCACTGTTAGCCTTATGGGATTCCCCTTGTAGTTGACCTCCCCTTTGCTCTAGCTGTCTTTAACATTCTTTCTTTCATTTCAACCTTGTAAAATTTGATGAATATGTGCCTTGAGGATGATATTCTTCTGTGGAATCTTGCAAGGGTTCTCTGTACTTCCTGAGTTTGACAGTTGTCCTCTCTAGCAAGGTTGGGGAAGTTTTCATGGACTATATACTGAAACATGTTTTCCAAGTTATTTGCTTTCTGCTTGTCCCTTTCAGAGATGCCAGTGATTCATAAATTTGGCCTCCTTACCCAATCCCGTATTTCTCTGAGGTTTCATTCATTCATTTTCATTCTTGTTTCCTTAGTTTTGTTTGGCTATCTTATTTCAGAGAACAAGTTTTCAAGTTCAAAGATGTTTTTCCTTAGCTTGGTCTATTCTGCTGTCAATTACGAGTACATTGTAAAATTCTTGTAGTGTGTTTTTTGGCTCTAAGAGACCAGTGAAGTTCTTTTATTTTTACTAGCCATTTCATCTGTCAGCTCCAGTATTATTTTATTGTGTTTCCTAATTTCTTCGGATCGTTATTTGCTCTTCTCTTGAATCTCGCTGATCTTTTTTCCAATCCATATTCTTCTGAATTCTATTTCTGTCATTTTAGCCAGCTCACTCTAGTTAAGAACCTTTGTTGAAGGACTAGTGTGGTTATTTGGAGAACATAAGACACTGGCCATTTGAGTTACTGGAGTTGTTGTATTAGTTCTTTCTCATTTCTGTACATGGGTGTTCCTTTAACTGCTAGGCTATTGAAATGGTCAGGCAGTGGTAGGGTGGTTGTGCTGAAGTCTCAGGTCAGGTGGCCCAGCCCACTGAGGAGAAATGAGGATGGGAGCTTGCATAGAGACAGTCCAGCTACTTTTCCATGAAATGGGTGCTCTGTTTTTGGGGTCTGGATGAGCCCTTGATCCTGCATACTCTCCAGAACCTGGAGACAGCAAGAGCAAGGGCTGTGAGAAAGCAAAGATGACTACCTGCTCCTCCCACTAGGTACTCTGGCCAAGGAAGTTGCAGAGTTGCCACTGGCTTGATAGTTCCTGTTGGGGATAGCTGAAGACCCAGGCTGGGAGGACTAATCCAGTGGGGAGATATGGTATTGGGGACTCATGTAACAAGGGCAGTCAGGCTACTTTTCCACAGGGCTGCTGCAATATGCTGGGGCTCCACTCTAGTCCCTAGCTACCTCAGATTTTCTAGTACCTGAAGGCATCTTCAGTGAAGGCTCAAAACAGTGAAGATGGTGGCCTGCCCCTTCATCTAGGAGCTCTGCCCCAGGGAGGTACACATCTGTTGTGAGCCTGGCAGTGGTGGCTGGAAACCTCGGTAGGGAGCTCCCATCCAGTGGGGAGGAAGAGGATCAGGGACCTTACATTTAAAAGCAGTGATAAGTAAACTTGTATCTCTTTGTGTGATTTACTTCTTTTTTTTCTGGCTATTATGGAGGTTGCATATGCACATATATGAATTAGTCGTTGAGATTTTTTTTACTCTGATTTGTCTATTTGTTTCTTTACCTATTTTTATATGAGTTTTCTCATCAATTTAAAGGAGTTCCATGTGTAATATAATATGTTTATCCCTTGTTGGCTTTAGATGTTTAAATATATTACCCATTCTATCTCTGATTTTTTGTCTGTGTCATTCTTAATTAAACAGATTTTTTTGGATAGAGTCAAATTAGCCCTAAGTAGGGAAATAATACACAGGGCTATGACAAGGAAACAAAAAGACCCAACATGAAAGTTCGCCCTTCATCCTTTACAGGTTTTGTGTATTTTGTTTTGCTTTTCAACATGTTCACACGTATACAATCATTATTCAATCACCATTGTCTCTCTACAGGCTACAAATAATGTTTCTGTTAATGAGCCAGCCCCTGAGAACTATCACTCTCTATTGCTTTGAGATTTCCAGGCATAGGAAGTCAGCATTGTATGCTGATTTGCTATCTTGTTCCCCAAACTTCTTAGAGCCATTGGATTTATCAGCTATCTTCCTTTTCTTACCATGATCTAAAAATTAAACAAATATTATTTTCTCAGAGGACACCAACAACCTGAAAATTTCAAAACTTCCTGAGTTATTCAATACAAAATTTGGATTGGCATTTGATTCCATGTAATCACCCCCTTTTTAAAAATTAAAATGTTCTGTCTTTCTACTTGGTTTCATTTATTTATTCACTATATACATTGCCAAAGAACTAAACATAGGCATTCTTCTATATTTTGGTCACAAGACAGGTTTTGCTTTTTTTTTCTTCATTTTTTTTTTTTTTGTAAGCAACTTGACCACTGCCATGCTTTCAGTTATCTCTATGCATGGAAGTTACAGATGTACAAATCTACATCTGTAATCCTGACCTCTTTTCCTAAGCTTTAAGCACGTTTTTCCATCTATTTTTAAAAATCACTTCCAACTTGGTGACCTACTAAACATTTAAATATAAAATATCAAGTGCTTTTGCTTTTCATGGGTTTCTTAACTCTTCTGTGACTGCTATGATTCTCCCTACCATCCAGTTTTCAAATCTAGTCATTTTCTTTTTCTGCTCCACTACCCAATTAAACAGTGAGCATTCAAGAAGTGTAGATACTCTCATTGGTTCTCATGACACTTTCTTCATTGAAGTATTAGAATAAAACTCTCCATCTGGCTATCTACTTCAGTAGCAGACCTTATTTTTTAGGTTGAACTTTGCATTCAGATATGCAGTTGTAAGAGTCAATATAGAGTCTCCTGTGTACTTCATTCAGTTTTCCCACTGATAACACTTTGCAAAACTGTAGTGTAATGCTGCAACTATGACACTGACATTTATACACACTAGTCATCTTATTCAGATTTCTCCAGTTTTACTTTTGTGTATACTGAGCTCTATATAATTTTGATGTTATTTATTTTTAACTTTTAATAAAAACTTTATTTTTAGAGAAGCTGTAGGTTCATAGCAAAATTGAGCAGAGGTGCAGAGATTTCCCACATACACCCTATTCCCACACATGCACAACTTCTTCCACTGTCAACAACTTCCACCAAAGTGATACATTTATTTTTTTGTTTTTGTTTTTTATGTTTTTTTTTTTTTTTTTTTTTTTTTTGGAGATGGAGTTTTGCTCTTGTTGCCCAGGATGCTGGAGTGCAATGGCCTGATCTCAGTTCACTGAAACCTCTGGCTCCAAAGTTCAAGGGAGTCTCCTGCCTCAGCTTCCCGAGTAGCTGGGAGTACACACATGCACCCACCACACCTGGCTAATTTTTTTGAGTGTGTGTCTTTTTAGTAGAGATGAGGTTTCTCCATGTTGGTCAGGCTTGTCTGGAACTGCTGACCTCAGGTGATCCATCCACCTTGGCCTCCCAATAAAGTGGTATATTTGTTACACTCTGTGAAGCTGCACTGACACATCATTATCACCTAAATTCTCTAGTTTACATTAGCTACATTACTCATAGTATTGTGCATCCTATGGGTATTGACAAATGCTTATTAACAAACATCTGCCATTATAATATTATGCAGAATACTTTTACTGCCTTAATACTCTCTGTGCTCTGCCTATTCATCCTTCCTTCTCCCCAGACCCTGGCAATAACTGATATGTTTAGTCTCCATAGTGTTGTATTTCCTGGAATGTCATACAGTTCAAATTATGCATATAATAGCCTTTTCAGATTGGCATCTTTCACTTAGTAACATGCATTTAAGTTTTCTCCATGTATTTTCATGGAGAAAATCTTTTCAATATTTTTAGTATTGAATAATATTCCATGGTGTAGACGTACCACAGTTTATTTATCCAGTCACCCATTAGAGGACAAATTGGTTGATTCCAAGTTTTGGCAGCTATAAATAAAGCAACTATAAACATCCCTATGCAGCAATTTCTGTGGACATAAGTTTTCAATTTATTTAGCTGTATTATTTGCAGAATGAGAGATTCTTTCTGGTATTTTTTTTTTGAGATGGAGTCTCACTCTGTCACCCAGGCTGGAGTGTAGTGGCATGATCTCGGCTCACCACAGCCTCCAGCTCCTGGGTTCAAGTGTTTCTCCTGCCTCAGCCTCCTGAGTAGCTGGTATTACAGGCATGCACCACTATGCCAAGCTAATTTTTTTGTATTTTTAGTAGAGACAGGGTTTTGCCAGGTTGGCCAGGCTGGTCTCGAACTCCTGACCTCATGATTTGCCTGCTTCAGCCTCCCAAAGTGCTGGGATTACAGGTGTGAGTCATCATCACATTCTCACCAGCATATGGTATTATCGATGTTTTGGATTTTGGCCATTCTGGTATGTGTGTAATGGAATCTCATTTTTGTTTTAATTTGCAGTTTCCCAGTAACATGATGCTAAACATCTTTCCAAATGCTTATTTGCCAGCTGTATATCTTCTTTGATGGGGTAAACAGACGTTCAAGTCTTTTATTCACTTTGAAATTAGGTTGTTCATTTTCTTATTGTTGAGTTTTAGGAGTTGTTTTATATTTTGGATAAAAGTCCTTTATCAGAGGTGTCTTATGCAAATCTTTTCTCTTGGTCTGCAGATTGTTTTCTCTTTTTCCTAACATTGTCTTTCACAGAGTAGAAGTTTTTAATGAAGTTCAGTTTTTAAATTGTTTATTTCAATGGATAGTGCCTTTGGTGTTTTATCTAGAAAATCATCTTACTGAACACCACATAGGTATAGTTTTGCATTTTACATTTATGTCTATAATCTACTTTGAGTTAATTTTTTTGAAGGGTTAAGGTTTGTGTGCAGATTATTTTGTATATAGATGTCCAGTTATTCTAGCACCATTTATTGAGAAGACTGACTACTTCATAACATTGTCTTTGCTCCTTTGTCAAAGACCAGTTGACTGAATTTATTTCAGTCTATTTCTGAGCTCTCTATTCTGTTATTCAGCAATTAGCTGATCAATTAGTCTATTCTTTCACCAATATCGTGTTGTCTCGATTACTGTTTCTTTATAATAAGACCTTTGTTTAACCACTTTTTGAGGTATAATACAAAAAACCTGCATATCCTTAATGAATATAATTAATTTTAAATGAGTTTAGATATATGAATTGATTCACTGCATACACTGTGTGAGTTTGGATGTTTGCATACATCTATGAAACCATTACCACTATCAAAGTAACCTCCAAAAGTTTCCTTATGCCCCTCCCTTTTTAACAGGAGATTTATAATTGTCAGTCTTTTGATTTAGTTATTCTCTTTCAATATTAGCCTGAAAATATAAACAATTTTTCTTTAATTTGTTTTTTTTTTTTTTTGAGATAGTCTTGCTCTGTTACCCATGCTAGAGTGCAGTGGCACAATCGTGGTTACTGCAGCCTCGGCCTACTGGGTTCAAGGGATTCTCCTGCCCCAGCTTCTCGAGTAGCTGGGATTACAGGCATGCACCCCACACCTGGCTAATATTTGTATTTTTAGTAGGGACAGGGTTTCACCATGTTGTCCAGTCTGGTCTCAAACTCCTGACCTCAGGTGATCCACCCACCTTGGCCTCCCAAAGTGCTGGGATTAGAGGCAGGAGCCAGTCTGCCTGACTGAAAGCCTTTTCTCTAAGGTCTGGAACAAGATAAGGTTGCCCACTTTCACCACTTTTATGTAACGTAGTACAGGAAGTCCTAGCCAGAGCAGTTAGATAAAAGAAATAAAAGGCACCCAAATTGAAATGAAAGACTTAAAATTATTCTTGTTTGTAGATTATACAATCTTATTTTTAGAAAAACCTAAAGATTCTATGAACAAAATCGTTAGAACTAACAAACAAATTCAGGAAAGGTGTGAGCCTCCACACCCAGCATTGTTTTTATTTTTAAACTTATACCTACTATATTTTAAAGTACTTATTAAAGAAGCTAGCATGTTTTTTAGATTAAGTGCTAATTAATCAAATAAGACTTCACAGCAAAAGTAGGACTTGAACTGGTTCTGAAGAATTAGTTATAAATTGATCCTATGGTCTCTGACAAATAATTTGATATTTTTGGTAATTAGAGGACACTATATTCAAAATGCACTTTTAAATAAGCTTTCTCTTATGTGCTTTATAACTGGTATTAACAAATCACAGGAAGTGGACCAAATCCAGCCACTGCCTATCTTTGTAAGTAAAGTTTCATCGTAATATAACTACTTCCAATTATTACCAAGATTGTATGTCTTGCAAACCTGAATATTTACTATCTGGTACTTTACAGAAAAGTCTTGAGGACCTCTGCTTTAAAATATAAATGGATTGTGATCTAAAACACCCCAGCCATACACATTTCAAGTTTTTATTAGTTTTATTATTTTTGTTAATCTGAATTGCTCCTCAAAGTTTAAGTCCTTGAATGGCAGCATTGACATCAACTGGGAAAGAATTATCAACTTTCCATTGTGCAAGATGAATAAACCTGGAGATCTGATCGAATGTATCATTTTTGAAAAGACTAATACTAAAGTTTCTATAAGACTTTTAGAATAATTATCTCTGTATAGATAACATCTATAGATAATCGTCTCTCTATAGATAACAAAACATTTTGTATACTTGTAATTTGCTGAGATAGTAGATTCTAAGTGTGCTCACTACATCAAAAACATGGCAAATATGTAAGGCAATGAATATGGTAGTTAGCTTGATTGTGCTTATTATTTCACAATGCCTACCTATATCAAATCAAGTGGTACACTTTAAATATACACAGTTATTTTTCAAAACTAAAAAATTAGAATTATAGATTCTGAAGTCCTATGCCAAATCTACTTCATTAGAATCTGCATCTTTTTTATTTTTTTTATTTGAGACGGAGTCTTGCTCTGTCGCCAGGTTGGAGTGCAGCGGCCCAATCTCGGCTCCCTGCAACCTCTACCTCCTGGGTTCAAGGGATTCTTCCACCTCAGCCTCCCGAGTAGCTGGGACCACAGGCATGTGCCACCATGCCCGGCTAATTTTTTTTGTATTTTTAGTAGAGACGGGGTTTCACCATGTTGGCCAGGATGGTCTCATCTCTTGACCTTGTGATCCGCCCGCCTTGGCCTCCCAAAGTGCTAGGATATGCACAGAATGGTTTGGAAAGTTCCACTTTAAAGAGTGTCAATTGAAGAACCAGCATCCAAACTCAGATTTTAGCTGACTGCCTGAATTTGGCTTCTGCTGCTGTCACTTACTAGCTCTGAGGCCATAAATAAGCAACTGAAACTCTCTGTGCCTCAGCTTCCTCTTTGTAAAATGCAGCTAATGTTGTTATATGTCCCTCAGTGTCATTTCAATGATAAATGAGTCAGTTCGATGATAAATGAGTTATATATGTACATGTATAATATTTGGAACAGCACTCAATATATGCTGTAAAATATAATACTCAATATATTACCATTATTATTACTATTTAAATATATAGAATCTTTATTTTTAAAATGAGACTGGCAAGCCAGTTGGCTTAGATCATTTGGCAAATTATTGGCTAATTAATAACAGTGACTCAGAAGAAAGGTGTTAGTAGATTCAATTCTAAATCAAAGCCTTTACGTTTTTTTTTAACACTAATCAACCAGCATAGGAATTAGAGATGATTTTAGACAGCAAACCACCATGGCATGTGTGTACCTATGTAACAATCCTGCAAGATCTGCACAGGTACGCCAGAACTTAAAGTACAATTAAAAAAAAAAAATCAAGAGACAAAAAAAAAAAATGCCTGCAATGTTCTAGGTATATTCTCTAAATATATCAAAGCATCACATTTTTTTATCCAACCATTACATATACTACATGATTGTTTCTAAACTAAGAAATTACTTGAGATCTGTATTTAGAGAGGATCTTAAAAAGGTATATGGAAATTCCACTTACTTTTTCCTCAACCCCAGAACATAAGAATTCCTTAGAGC